>JAQIXO010000798.1:0-15556 GCA_034700305.1 Protaphorura armata
AACCTCTAACCCTATCTGCACCTGCCATGCTCTCCCTTGTTATTTTTTCCCCATGCTCCTAGTATTGGCTCATTTTTATTATCTTTTCTTCATGACCGTAACGTTAAAGTATGCGTGCTCTGGGGTCTCCTCTCTACTTATGTACTGTATCACATTAGCTAGTATCAAAGTTGACTTGTCGTGAGTAATACTAGTGATATTCGAGTACTAAATGAATGCTCCGTGGTGGCTAGGCAAAATAGCTCGATGTCATTTATGTAGGGCGACGGTTCCTGTAGATGACCTGCTACACCACGAACCCGAAACTACATTGAAATACTGGGAGAGGCTCGTGCTTCTAAGTACGGCTCTCTACGGCGTTACCACTGCCCCAGCGTAACCCATAGCTCAACTTAACAATTAGACTGTATAAATGAGAGCTCCTTGGTGGTTCGAACGTACTAATAAGTGTACTCATTGTGATAGTCCAGTTTCAGCGGAAGAAATCGTAGACACTGAACCTCAACCGACTCTAAAATATTATGCACTTCTAGTTAATCAATTTCCAAATCGTCCATTACCATGGGTGTGTCCTAAATGTAATTCTCGCTCTAGTGATTATGGTTATACGCGTAATTACTCTACTTCTCGGTTTGTCGGTGTAGCAATTCCGCAAATCCGGCGATACAACTAAATTAATCTCAAGTCACCCCACATAAAGAACATCGACTTGGAACTCTGACAGACAAAGACATTGCTTGTTTGCTACCCAAACTCCTAACCGGATTCTCACCAGACAAGTGACTAATTCGGCGAACATAAAAACATTTTCATATTTCATAACATCACGTCCTGTGACTGAAAGCTAACTTAATTTTTAAGAGTCGATAACAAACATCTAAATTAAGACATTGGACACGGCTTCGTGTATGAGACCACAATATTTTTGGACACAGCAGGAAATCCAGACAATGTACTTTAGATCATGTCTATTTTTTCTAAGCTAAGAATTTTATGACAGGATCTGAACAACCTGCAAATCGCCCAGCAACATCATTGGTTTCCGTCCCGTCTGAGCCACTCTGAAAATAGTTACCAATTTTACTTGGACATTAAAAGACTTAAAACTCAAAACATTTTTATACCGATATTATATTTTAAATTCGTATTTTCGAGGTTGATTGTTGAACATTGTCATCGTAAAATTAAATTGTGAGAACTTATTAAATGTCACAACTTCGAGTTAAATTGTGGAGCACAATTACTCGAGTAATAACCCTAACGCTTTGGTGGGAGGACGTTGCACTAAAACCCATGACGGCTTACAAATGCTATGCAATCCGTCATACGAACACTTTCTCTTTGTTATACCGAAGAAACGACTTACGAAAACCTAAGTATTAGTGAGGACCAGTGTCGCGATATGTATAAGTCTCACATAACCCCATACGTAAAACGCTTAGAGAGGCTTCAGGAGTGCTACTACGGTGCCCGCGCGAAAGCTGACGCGGAATGAGTATGGCCATTTGCGAGGCACCACCAGGCTACTAATTTAAACTTTGTCGAACTTGAAGTTACGGTCGGTGGTGTAGACGGAAAGATTCACACGACCCCAAAAATTACCGAATGTTCACAAGGCAGGAGTCTGTGCAACAGAGTTAGGAATTTTTAACCATGTATCGACGGGGTCTCGATTAAAGGAAGGAGAAACGACACAATGCATTATGACGGTGGATAGGATCAGGATCAGTTGTAGATCAAATTGTCCTTCTCCAAAATAGGCTTGAATAAGAAGTGTGGTGTAACACTCGGGTATAGCGAATTCAAGATCTCACAGGACGCTAATGCTAAAAAAGCTCATGAGGTTAGGTTCAATCTGATGACGACGTACGGTGTGAGAATGTTTTACCCTAACGGCCGTATCTTTCGTAGAGGCGGAAATTATAAGGGTTCTCACATGTTACTGGGACTAGCTGTTTTCTCCCTGCTGCCTCCCTGGCCCGTAAGGGTTATGTATATGGGGTAAAACTTCAAAAATTAGTATCTGGATGTGTTTTCACTTCAACACGAAAATATTGTTCAAACCCCAGTCAGGACATGCCAGTGCAGCCAAAAAAATATGGCGTGTCAAGGTACTCGTAGACAGTTCGCATCATTCCCTTTTAAAGAAAAAAATATGGCGGTCAAGGCTTTTGTAGTCAGGTCGCATCGTTTCCTTGTGAGAATTACTCTAACACGGCTTTCATATTCAATCGTTTCAACAAAGCGGAGATAGCAATTGCAATTGCAAGGGAACGTCTTAGGGTGATACACTCGAAAATAGAATTGCAGGCATCTTTTGCTTATTCAGGTCATCATTAACTACAATAACTTGCAGAATTCAAAACGCAATGTAATATCGCGCTTTAAAATTTTGGAAATGCCCGCTATGTCGAATCTTAATATTTCAAAAAAATTATGTTTCTTTTTCGATCACCCTAAGACCACCTATTGTGAGAATTGAAGGATGCTACTTCCGCAACGTAAAAACGATTGTATTTTAAAGGCCCTGACCCTGAGACAGAATAAGAGTCATGCAACCTCAAATTCTTTGACTATATGTAGATGTTATTATTATTAATAATTAGCATTTTAATTTAAATTATCATCCGTGCACTTGATGAACTAAACAATTTAATATGGTAGAGACCAAATAATAATATAATATTATTATCTGGTCTCTACCATATTAAATTGTTTGGAGTAGGAAAGGGCATGTTGAATAATTTAGAATGATAGTAGTTCGAACCGATTGTCCCATCATGGCGCACGCAGAGAAAAATGACCTGAATCCGATGACATTTTCACACTCCACTCGATGATTGTGCAGAGCCCACTGGGCTTGAACCACTTAAGAAGGCAGGGGGCGTTCATCAGACTGTAATGGGGAAAATATTTGGGAGATGTTTAAATGGAAAAAAGTAAAGTTTGATCAAAGAGTGAATCGATGCAATGAGAGAGTGTATGTATTTTATATCTGCTATGTATTTTAATTCTAGAACGATACAATTACAAAAAATATTTGGCGTACCTTTTTCACACCAATTGTTTAGGACAAGAATCAAACCAATTCAGGTGAGCATCGAACCTAAGAAATAAATATGTAAATTAGGCCTCTCTCTCTAAACTCTTTAATATCGTTCGGATTTGGTTTAAAGTCTTGAAATTATCTTACCAATGTCAAACGCGATGAGATAGCTTCAATTGTATATCCCGAATACATCGCCGCAACCGATTTACACAGAATTCCCACTCCGACTTCTTACTAATATTTGTAAAGTAAATCATTTGATTAACATTTAGACATTAGATTTACAGAAAATAAGATTTAGGAAAATAGAAATTATTTCTTGAATGTTACCCAGCAGTTCAGTCGACCAGTTTTTCAAACTTTTCTTCGATATTTTCAACAGGAATTTTTAAAACAAAATATATTTCACAATTTGTCAACCCTCAAAAATAGTTACTGTGGATCTCACGTCTGTTTTCTCTCCTGTTGTTACCCTCCAACTAATTGTTTGTATCTTATACGTGTGTTTTTGTTCATTTGAAAATAAGGGTCAGTACAGTCTCGCAATACTCACTTACACTTACAAGGGACACTTACCAGCTGTCCAGCCCTAGTAATAACCAATTTCATGCAACTCGTCTTACTTTAGTGTGTCAGTAAAATCTCAAACAATTGGAGAATGTCTCTTGTCAAACACTAAACATTGGGTATACCGAGTATAACAAAAGTTTTACGACGGGAAACGTATTTACGAAATAGACCAGGAGTGCACCAAAAGTGATAACTGTAGAAGTTCAGGCTTTACATAAATATCCTTCCAATCCGTGTCCGTATGAACGGCTAAGTGATAAACCAAAGCATGTACTTTGTTTATGATCCACCCTGTACCCAACGAGGTATGTGAAGTATACATGCACTCTCACTCATGGGTTAGAAGTCATACATTACAAAAGAAACCTTGACTTTGGCTATAAAAATTCAAGGCAAAGTGTAAAATATGTAATTTGATATTTTGTAGAGTAATAAAACAGTAGAGGTTAAAATTGTATGGCTTTTGGGTCGTTGGACCGACCGGAGCGGAGTGTTCTAAACGGATGGGCTTGGCTTATGGCTTCATCCCTCCAAAAAAAGGAACAGAATCTTAAGGAAGTTAACTTTGGGATTGAAGGATAGATAAGTAATTAAAACTTGAGTTTTGAGTGACGTTAATTTATATGAAAATCTGAACTTTATTCTGAATCAGAATCTGAATGAACGTGAAAATAACTTTTCCGAATTCGGTTATAAATTCCCAATTGCATCTGTTTCGTAATTCTTATTCCTGGAAATCCACGTGTTCATTCATCACAAATTGCCTAAGTGAGCATTTTGTAAAAAGCCAGGTAGCGCCAGAGACTAAAGCGTTGATCATGAAAAATAAATACGAGTTTGAACTCAAACGATGTAATTTGTTTGTGTAGAAATTTTGTAGTTTTTATTGATTCTAAAGTGTTTTCTCAGTGAACGAAAGCCGACCTTATAAAGAAATAAAGTATAAAGTTAAATAATATTAAAGTTAAAACTCGACTAACTAAAACTTTGAACAAATAATTCTCATAAATGACTCCAAGGTTAAAAAATGCAAGTTTTATTTTGTCAAGACAAAACACTCTGCAAAACATCCTCGTGGAAAAATGCAAGCTTGCAGAAATGACACTTTGTCTGGATTTTTCACATCTAAAGACAACGACTCATTTGCAATGTTAATCTATAACCCAGGATGGAATAAACTAATTAATTCCATCCTTACATGGTGTATCAGAACCAGTGTGGATACATTGGTTCACCACAATTTGAAAATGTGCACTAATATGACTTTGGGCCAAAGATCCTACATAAAGCAAATTATATTACAAAAATCTTAAAGGCACGTATATTTCAATTATAAGGGAAATGAGTGTTGGATCTCTTAGGCAGCCAGCAGATACGTAAGTAGATAAAAATACTTTCCTTACTCTGTTAAACTATTCACGGTTAACTGTTCTAAGGGTCTACCCTTGTCACAATTATCTTTGTGAGATTTTGTTATAATTAAATTTGAGTTACATTGGACGATTTTTTTCATTAATATCCACCCTATTCGTGTCCGCGTGAACGGCTAAGTGATAAATCAAAATATGTGGTTTGGTTATGATCCACCCTGTACCCAAGAAGAGATGCGAAGTATTCATGCACTCTCACTCATGGGTTAGAAGTCATACATTACAAAAGAAACCTTGACTTTGTCTATAAAAATTCAAGGCAAAATGTAAAATATGTAGTATGATATTTTGTAGAGTAATAAAGCGAAGTAGGTTAAAATTGTATGTCTTTTGGGTTGTGGGACCGAACGGAGTGTTCTAAACGGTTCGGATAAGCTTCTTCATCTCTCCTGCCCTAAGGAACAGAAACTTAGGGGGTAGCGTTCAATCAACAACACCAACAATTAGAATGCCCTGGCGATGCAAGAAGCAGGGGTTAAGTACAGACCGTAAGGGTGTATCAAATTAATCTAACTACCGTTGTCTGTCCACAAAAAAATTAACATATGAGCGATATGCGCGTGACTTTGTTCAATTTGGATTGAATTTATGTTTGAAATCTGAACTTGCATCACTCAACTCAATTTAAGTCATTTTATTCATCGTATCTGTGAAAATATTATTTTCGATACACCCTATTCATTTATAATTTTAATTTGAAAAGTAAACAAAGAAAAAATACATTGGTTAGCATGGACCGATCAGGAGTATTTAACATGCTCCAACGGTGAACAGGGGAAAAACAGCTACCATGGTCGGTGCTGCCTCCCTGGTCCGTAAGGGTTATGTATATGGGGTCGAGGTAAAACTTATGAGAAAATGAATGAACATAGAAATAACTTTGCCTTTAATATAACAAAAATCGTATATTTCAATTATGGGGACATGAGTGTTCGATCTCTTGGACAGCCAGTGGATAGGGAGGTAGAAAATACTTTTTTTAATCGCTCAAACTTTTGACGGTTAAGCCTTTGCCATTGTGACATTCATCTTTGTGTGCGACTTTTTTAAATTTTGTTACATTGGATGATTTCATTCATAATTATTGGATTATTTTGCTCTCCTAATCTTTTCACGGATCAAACTTTGGTTAGAAATGCGAAAATATTCATGCAATACACAAAACTTCAAGTTTACGAAATCATGCAGTTCAAATTCAATACAAATTGATCATGCAATTCAAACCCAACGAACGATATTTTTTTGATCATTTTATAAATAACAAAGGCTGCTATGGAAAAATATATTTTGTATGGATCAATCAATCAATCTATTTTAAACTAATTATAATTAGCAAATTAGGAATTAACTTTATAATTTGACTATATAGGGGAAGCAGCCATACAGAAAATACGTACTCTCAAATTTTTACTTTAGACGTTATGTTGTGAAATTCCCGCTCACAAAGTTAGGTTAATTTTCCAAGAAACGTATAAGTTTGTAACAAGTGGGATATGCTTCAATTAAATTAAACCCCCTAAATTCCATGCTTGTTGTAAATTAAATCGAAGATATTTGACATGGAAATAGAAGAAAAATATGATGGCGTAGGAGAGCATCGGGAAAGCAATTCTGGCGGTAGTCAGGGGCGTGTCGGGCATACCGTTTGAAGGAATATCGTCCGTAGTGATGGAGTAGTGTCTGATACACCAACAGCCAAATGACATGAGACCAATCACAACCAACTCAATGATTGTGCTGAGTTCAGTGAGTTTGAACCATTTGAGAAGAGGCCGTTCATCAGACTGAAGACATGAAAGATAAACATAGTTATTGTAATTAAAATTCGATTATATTAAAATCTCATTTAAAAAGAATACACTCATAAATTGACATAGCCGAGGCTGAATCAAACATCTTGTGCCTAATCGTGTCGTTTCAGAGGAAGAGCAGGCCCGAGGACTTGAACCCCAGCACAGCTGGAGTGATCTTTACACTTGTACCGGGCCACTCCGCCAAAGTAGGCCTGTTGGCCTCTTCCGTTACAATTTTGTAACTAGGACAAAAAACAAACAAACAGTGCGGACACTTTTCGGGGACACCCTGTATACAATCAATACGTAAAATCCCTAGGCCAAATGAGATGCAACTCGCAAAAAAAAACCGCGAAAATGCACAAGTTGTTTGAATCAGCCTCGGCTATGTCAATTAATGGGTGTATTTTGTTAAAATCTCATTTAGGTTATAATTCTAATTTAAAAATCTGGATTTCTACACTACCTTTTCCACATGTTTTATTAGGAGAACAATCAAAGTAATTCTGAAGAGGGTTGTGCCTAAAAAAATTAAAGTAAATTAGTTTCACTTCCATCTCACAATTCCTTGATATAAAGTTTTGAAACTATTTTACCAGTGATGAACGCGATGAGATTGCCCGGTAGAATTTTGTGTAGATGAAGGAAGTCCAAACATCCCATT
Source organism: Protaphorura armata (assembly GCA_034700305.1). Classification (NCBI taxonomy): domain Eukaryota; kingdom Metazoa; phylum Arthropoda; class Collembola; order Poduromorpha; family Onychiuridae; genus Protaphorura; species Protaphorura armata. The sequence continues at coordinate 7,507 of JAQIXO010000798.1, forward strand.
AACAAGTTGAACACAATAAAAACTGCGAGGGCGATTAAAAGAATAACAAAATCATACAGAATTATGGCGATGTCGAGATTGACCTGAAATTGAGTCAGACAAATTGTTTTGATTAGCATTTTGAAATTATAAAGTTTACGGACAAAAATAAAAAAAAATTAAAAGTTACCCAACGGGCGAACCGATTGAATAAATTATCAATTTGTTCTCCAATATCGTCAAGAATCATCTTGAAAAGAAAAGGAAAGATTTGATTTTATAATTTGTCAACTCCCAAAAATTGTGATTACGGGGAAAATTAAGAGTCACGTCTTTCTTCTCTTGTGTTATGCACTCAAACTAAATTCTATTACACAGTGTTTTTTTTTTGTTCATTTGAAAATAAGGGTCTTCACAGTCGTCCCTAAATTGCAACACTCATACTCACATACTCACAAGGGACAATTACAAGCCAGTTATCGAAATTTCTGATGGGAACTGTCTAGATTTTTAGCAAGGGTTGACAAGCGGCGGCATGACTAACAATTGAAACGCATCCCATGTCAAACCTTAAATCGTTGGTCAACAATATGTATGTGTAGTTTATGAGTTAGTAGGCTTTTTATTGAACTGACACACGAGTCATACATTTTACACTGTGTACGAGTGTAAAAACAAAGGTTTCCTTGTCAATCTTCAAGAACAAGATGTTCTTTCCTTATCGCCTAATGTGTTGTCATGAAATGTAGTACACAATATTCCTGAACTAACGATAAGACTTAACTATTCAACCCTAAAATCCAAATTTTAAAATTCTCGAAATTGTATAACGTTATACAATTCCTTGAAAATTTTTAACATTTTTTAATTACAATTTAAATAAAATATGAAATGGCACTTAAATTGTTTGGGCTTCTCGGTGCAAAACTCCATATTTATAAATTGCTTTGATTTTGACATGACCAACCAGAGCTAAACATTGAAGGTCTATGGTTACAATCAAAATAATCAAAATAGGATTAAATACAGCCAAGTATCATTTTGTTATGAGAGACTCAACGAACGAATAGTTAGATCTCTAATCCAGATAATTGGTTAATACTTTTGCCGAATCTTTTGCCGACTCTGTCTGCGGAATTGTCGTATTGACATAAAAGTCCAATCAATGAGTGGATGCTAAAAAGTTGTTCTCAAACCATTGAATCAGCAATAGTCCGTGATTCTGAAATTTTCAAAATCCCTGTACCCAGGAGAGAATACGGAATTCACTCTTGGATTAATTCAAGTTAAAATAATATATTACAAAAAAAATACTTTTCTTAATGAACAAATTCATAGGCAAAGTGTCCAGTTTGTAATTTGATATTTTCTTGTGTAATAAAACACAATATGTCTAAGGTTAAAATTTTATGGCTTTCGGCTTGTCGAACTGGACTTGTCGGACCGCACGACGGCTGTTCCTTACAAATTGACTTCAAAGTGTGTTTTATATGGACTAGTAAACTAATTAATTAGTTAATTTTGATTTAACTATTTCATTTTCAACAGTTTTTTGTCGACGTCACCGCGCACGGGAGTTCCTGTTTTTTCTCCCTCTCCAAATCCGTAAGTGAGTAAAATCAGCGAGTCACACGATGCTTAGAGTTCAGAGAGAAATTCCACTCTATGACTGGGCGCCAAGCCCGAGATTGTCTTTGCCGCTTTCTTTCATTTCATTCTAAAAAAATTTGGATTTGATGAGCGTAGGAGAGTCCGAGAATCGCCTGACACTTTCTCCAAGTATGTAAGTTAGAACCAAAATTAAGGTAAAGTTAGAACCAAAACCAAAATTAAAATTAAGATAGAACCAAAACCAAAATTAAGGTTAAGTTTGTACCAAAACCAAAATTAAGGTTAAGTTAGAACCAAAATATCCATTTCAAGGTCATCCAAGGTCACCTCCATGCCTCCTGGGTTAAAAAAATAAATGGAAGCTTTCCAATAGAAAGTAGTTAATGAAATATTAGTTGCGATAGCACTTTAAAATCGTCAATTTTTGACGACGGGTTATCCAGTTATTACTAAAATATTGTTGCTGATTAGCTGATTTCAGGCTTACTAAGGTGAAGTTATGGGAATTGAAGTGTAATCCGTGTACACATTTGAATAATCAATTTCAGTATTCAAAAAAGAGTTTAATTTGGTGTGAAATTCATTGGGTTTGAGTTAAAAAGTAAAATCAAAGCATTATTTATTCTAATAGTGTTGTGAATTTTATACTTTTCTATTTATTGTACGACTCACTCAAGAGTATTGTCCTTCCATTGAATTGGTCCTGACAAGAAAATTATACCCATATTTAGCAATTTAGCATGCGATGTAGTAGCGGAATAATTGAGGCTTCTTTACATTAATACGCACCGAACAACATCCCTGCATGGAGACGGCTTAATGTATTTGATTTCCTCCTTGGTAGAACTTGTCAATGTGTGCTATAAAATCGCTGTTTTAATTTTATTATAATTTTCCGGAGTCGCAAGGCTACTATTGTTGAATGACAGTGGTCATTAGTTAATCGGGGATTTTTCTCTCTGAATTCGTACATAATTTTATCAAACATACGATTTCTTTTAAAAAAATCTGCTCTGAAAATTCATATAAACTGGGAATGCTCTTTTTATATGTATACTAGCAGGGAGCCAGTCCTACGGGGATACATATGGGACATCATGTACATGTAGTAATTATGGGGCACCCTGTACAAACGTCTAACTCCATGCTGTGCCGCTTCCAAATCAATGACGACTTCCAAAATCTGGTAGAGCTACCGCCCGCGCCCTGTAATATTTTTCTTTACATTTGCGTTTCAATTACTTCAAAATTTTAATGTAATGTAATTTTTCCACACTCACGTAGCAGTTCCCCACCATCGCTACATTTATTAAAAAACACTGTGACTGTGCCTCCAACCCAAATACAGAGTAGTAAAACTTGTTAAGTCTTTTGAGGTTTTGAAAATCAATGTCTTTTTGAAGAAGTTTATGACGTTCAGAAATTCAATTTTAAGGGGAGTCGCGAGTTCGAATCCCGCCCGTGCGGATGAAAAGAGGTTTTTTGTTTGAGAACTTTTCCCCCTTTTTGTCGACTTAGGATTTTTTGATGGAATTTTTTATTTAGAGCCAAAAGCCAACTTTCTATGGGCTCTATGAAGGACCGGTCTTGTCTCTAACTTATTGTATTGTGAGGATTACATGTATGTAGAAAAACTTGATTAGAGCATTCCGTGTTCAGGGGAGAGAGTTAGCCTTGACTTCATGTAAGTTGTTGCTGCCGGCATTCGACAGTCGTTTTCTAGGTCTCGTATAAATTCTTAATTCCTAAAATTCTAAATATTGAATTAAAAGGAGTCAGTTTCTTTTTTTGCCTAGGTTTAACCCATTGAGAGCTTTCGTCAAAATTGACGTACACATAAATAAGTAAATAAATTAAAGTAATGGTCTATTGAGTAAGAGCAGTCTCGAATCGACGATAACGCAACGCGTGAACATTACACTATACGCAAAAGACGGTATTGACGTGTTGCTCGGCCTTAAATATTTGAAGCCCAGTTTTTCAATGTACTTCTTGAATTAACTCCGAAACTCATGGGAGAAATTTCTGAACAGCTTCAGCTTCCCAACTTCCAAAACTTATATTCGCACATTTTCTCTATGATTCCCGTAAGGATAAATGATCAATGTAACCATATTAGCTGGACCCGTCTATGGCGCGAGTTATTGTACTAATTTTTATTAGCATGTAGTTTCTTCTGACTTCACGCTTCGGTCAATTTGAACGACAAAAATCTTTCCCTTGACAGGCACGCTTTTTGTCAATGACGATGCTAGAATTCCCATGGCCATTTTCCAAGTAAAATATTAATTGAATGAGCACTTTTAATTTAAACGGCAGCCATTGCCATTACATTCTCGAATGTTGAATTGGCCACTTCAAGTTTCATTTCAAAATTCTAGTACTCCAAACTGTAGTATTTATTCTTATTCCGTATTCACTACTTGTATTCACGACTTATTCCGTATTTCTCTGCATATAGAAAAAATTAAGAAAACTGTATTTTGTGTACTGCATTCTAACTAAAGCAGAGCGAGATGGACTCCGACTCTCTTTTCCGTCTTGGCAAATATATTTTAAGAATCCCTTATTTACTTGGTCTCCCATCTGTTCGATTCAATGAAACGAGTCAACTCTTTGAACCAATTTCTCACATCACAGACAAACTTCGTTGTCTTTTCATCTCTTCAATCATGTTGGTGTTAAAGTGTCTCCTCATCATTGTTGTGGTCATGGACCGGCGACATCTCAATTTGGCAGGCTTTAAAGACTGTGTTCATATGGGCATTGCCAGCCTTTGCTTCCTATCTCTTGGTTTTGACTTACACTTTTGGAGGAAATTCGACAAAAATCTCCAACTACTCAACGTTACACGCATCACATTTAATATCATTTGCAGTAAGCAAAACATTTAGTTTTTTATGAACGTTAGTTAATGTGTGGATTTCAGAATTTGTATTTAATAATTTCAGAACGCCACGGGAGAACTGACGTTCCCTTCAAAAAAAGCAAGGGAGAAATTGCACTGAAGCTCTGCATTTCGGCATTCATGGCCATGGTCATTGTTGCTCCATTCCTTTGTATAATGGATACCAATCTGTACTTTTTTGTCCGTTTAGTCCAAACACCGACTTTGCCAACTTGTGCCCCAATCGTGGAGTTGAGGGGATTCACTTGTACATTCGTACCAAGTCTTGATCTCCAGACGATCATTTGGATTGGACTCATGATGACAACACAATTCATATTTGCACTCTATTTGGCCGCATCCTTTTGGTTTCATACAGTTTTCGTCATTTCCTTGTCTCTCCTTGGAACAGAATTGCTAGAAGCACTCACAAGGTCAGACTTGGGACAATTTCTTTTGAAAATGTACTTCAGTACAAAGTTCAAAGTACAAGTACGAAATTGTACTTGTTCTTGAGTACTTCTCAATATTGTCGAAGTACTTGTACTTGTACTTGAGTACTTTTCAAATTTTCCTAAGTACTTGTATATGTACTTGAATAATTTTCAAATATTCCCGGAGTACTTGGACTTGAATACTTTTCAAAAGTAATTGAGCCCAGTTTAACATTAAGAGTACAAGTACATAATGTACTTAAGTACAAAGTACCAAGTACAAGTACGGAATTGTACTTGTACTTGAGTACTTTTCAAGTTTTCTTAAAAGTATCTGTGCTTGTACTTAAGTACTTTTTGTACTTTCCCAAATTACTTGTACTTGGAATTGACTACTTTACAAAAGGATCTTTCCCAAGTCTGCACAAGGTACACTATTCTGATGATAAGAGTGTTAAATAATCGGACCAAAGGACAAGACAGGTTGAGGGTGGTCGAGTGGCCCGCAATACGATTTGGCTGGATTTTGGATATGTAGTAGTAAGAGGTATTGAACAACTTCTGTCAAGGTCATAAAATGGGGCGTTGTTTCATTTGGCCGGCAGAGGTCACCAAAGTTTACACCGAGGCTAATGGAAGGGGAAATTGACCCCCTGTTCCGACCGACCTGCGAATATGTCCCCGCCATTTCTTTGGTAACCTCTGCTGGGCAAACGATACGATGCTACATTTTGTGACCTTCACAAAAGTTGTTCCGGAGGTCAAGGGCTACTACATAACCAAAATCCAGCCAAATCGGACTAGGGGCCACGTGCCCACGTTCAACCTGCCTTTACTATTTTTTGTGAAACGTACGTAAGTCATCCAAATGATGAGTACAAAAACATTTTTTGTCAAAGTCATCCCCCATGCTTATTAACGGTACGGGAGATGACCTTTCATGACCTCGTTCGGGTTAGAATTTGACAAAAATAAAAATTTCCCATTGTATTTTAATTTAAACACATAAATCAATTGGTTAATGTAGACTATAATTGTTAATTTTACAGAACTGACGAGGAAGATACTTGGGTCATCCCAGCTTTGGTGAAACCTCCTGTTTCCTATCGCATACACTCCTCAATGCAAATTATAATCAATATTGAGAACGAGACTGTCCTTCAGGATTTGTATCCTTTCGTGATTGTATATCTCATTTCATTTCTTGTCTTTACTCTTTCCGTTTTAATCAAAATCAACATGCCATTCACTCTAAACTTATTGGTCATTAATACCCTGTGTATCGTAGGACTCGATTTGTACTGCATTGTCCTCTTCCCCTCATTAATCACGGTCTACTCAGAAAAATTCTTGAAGAAACTTAAACAAGAGTGTCGGTCACGAAAGCAAATTTCATACAAAATCCACCAATCATGTCGCCCTTTAAAAATTTGTATTGGACAGTTCGCGACTCTGGATCCATCTGTCGTTATGATTTTGATTGACATAGTCATATCAAGAACAGTTGATCTCCTTCTAACTATAGATTTAGATAACATGGAATAGATATAGTTATTTATGCACTAACTAGATCATATAGAATTAGTGTAATACATGTGAATATATGTATAGTGTAAATGGTACATAGTAGTACGATTACGTATTTTAACAAATTCTTGACATTGGACTCTGTCCCGTACTGATGATGCACAGTAAATCATTTAATAATGTTAATTATATTGTTCATAACTTTTTGTCTGAATAAGAAAAGAATAAATAGTAAATTAACTTTACGGAATTCGATAATAAACTTCCAACTTTGTGGTGAGATTTTTATTCCACATCAAAATTGTGGCGGCTCATCACAAATTATTGACATGTTGATATGCACAAATAAAGTAAGGATCATCATTTTTGCTCAGAAATGCGTTAAATTTAATATACAAACAAACACAACTCATTAATCATATATGTAAACGTGTTGTCCGAATTCAAAGCAAATTCACATTATTCAAACCCAACAAGTATCATAAACATTTAGCATTATTATAAAGAAATTATCATTTATTAAAGAAAAAAGGCAACCGTCGAAAAATGTGTTTTATATGGATCAGCAAATTAATTTTGTTAAGCTAATTTTTGTAAATTAACAAATTGAATATTAACTGTATAGTGCAAATACAAATAACAACAACTCAATGTTATTAGATTTGCACACAGACCATTAGGGGTATATTACTATTCAAAACGGTACACAATGAATAAGCTCAGATCTAATTAACGAAATGCTCTTGAATTCAACACTCGACATTATGGTATGGTTTTATACAATCGTCCTACTCAAATGTGAATGTGTCACATATTATATTCTTCAGTATTATAAACTTACCCTCAGCCAGCCCCAGTAAAAAAGGGAATATTTTTCTTGTATAAAAGTCCAAGGTCCGGTTTCGGAAGTGTGGCTGGTGATAAAATTTTATCCGAAGATAAAATGGCACTTTTAACATTAGGATAAAATAGGAACATAACACAGGAAAAATCTTGGAGGTGGGAAGCTCATTGCTCTGAGAGACCGTGTGACATACGGTCACTCACTCACTCACTCACGGTCACTGAGCTCTCAGTTGTTGCCATTTCTCGTGTGCTTAAAATAGTGTACTATTGTTAACCCTATTTTATCCTCATGTAACGATATATTATCCTAATGTAACGATATTTTATCCTAACGTAACCCTATTTTATCCTCATGTATCCTATTTTATCCTAACGTAACCCCATTTTATCCTCGTGTAACCTTATTTTATCCCAACACATTAAACCTTTTTGTTTGCTCTTTGGAAAATTTGGTGGCCCTTAAAAGGGCCGTTGGTTCCGTTGCATGTTTCCATATGCACTGCTGGGATAAAATAGGATACGTGAGGATAAAATATGTTTACAGGAGGATAAAATAAGGCAGGGATGTTAATCGGAATCGGAATTCGAAAATAATGGGAATTTTTAGAGAATTGGAATCCGAATCGGAATCCGAATTTTCTAGAATTCGAATCGGAATCGGAAAAAAAAATCCGATTAATATCCCTGAAATAGGTACCGTGCACTCACCAGAGGCGCGCGGAGCGGAGCCTATACTTTAACCCATACATAAAAACTCGTTAGAGTC
>JAQIXO010000799.1:0-15550 GCA_034700305.1 Protaphorura armata
CTGTTTTCTTTTGTTTTACATTGCATATAGTTGAAAAAAGTCTGAATAAATTATATTCATTGATGAGTAAAAAAAAACTTTTGACTTTGAGTTGACCTTGACAAGTGGCTTGTAAATTATTTTATGAACGGAAAGTTTCCGTTTACATCTTTTGAGAATTGATTTTAATTGAGTTCAATTGTAGAAGACTTTAACATTGGTACAATTGTACAATTAATTGATGCGTCCTGTTGACAGTTGATGTGTCAGAATGTCATTTACATACATAGGATGACTATTGAAGATTGTCCTTCAATACAATAATTTTTTCGAAAAAATTATGGAGGGTAGACATGAAGGATTGAAATTTTTTTTCAATCCTTCATGTCTATGTGAAGAACTTACAACAGGCAACATTATTTAACTGATTAATTTTTCCATTTTAGTTAACAAGCCAAACGGGGGATATAGTATATAGTGTGAAATAATATCCATCCATAACCCTATCCCATGAAACCTTTGAGTAATGTTTCTTAAGTATCTAGTCCACAAATACTTCAAAGGGTATTGAGCTGACAAATTTTGGATTAACAGTCACAATATTTACTCAACCGAATATTCGGTTCTAAACTAATATGATTACTACTTGTACGTACTACATTCTGAGACATGGCAGCTACTGGGATTGTGACCTTCTCAGGGCATACAAATCTAATCATACGTGATGACCAAATTGAAGACTGTTTGAGAGCAATTATCCAAACTGGTCAAAATAATTGAATTTTGAAAAGTGTACAAAGACCCTGCGCAGCAGCACAGTTCGCGACAAGATCTTCGAAAAATGATCTGATACTTTTGGTGAGCATTTTCTTTCTGGGTAGAAATTGCTTTGCTCCATTCCTTCAAATAAGTTATGCTGTCCTCATTCAATTCCCCAGCCAATGCCAATGTAGTCCCAGTGTCCAAAAAGCATCGTATTCCACAAACTGGAAATCCAGCATAAGATACGAAACCCACATGAGGGTATCTTATGGTTCCATAAATCAGAAGAGAAGTTGTTCCGAATAAAAATGATGGCGAGGTTTGTAAGTAGAACCAAAATGAATCATTCAGGATTGCAAGGACGGTTTGAGCATAGCGATATGTATCAGGGGCATTTCTGAGTTTGTCTTCCAAGTTCACGGTAGAGTCTTGTCTGCAATTGTATTTAGAAAATACTGTGAGCTGTCCTCAAATTTTGCATTTTCACATTGTGTAGAAAAACATTGATGAGGTAAGAATTTTGAATACAACTTACGTCAAGATCATTCTCACCCAATTGAGACCCAAGAAAACAAATGTCCAGTAAAAAGCGAGCAAGTAAATCAATTCCATGATGAAAATGTGTTCGAATGCCAAATAAGGTGTTCTCTCCAGAATTGTTCCTGGGTTATCCTCCGCATTTTTGCAATCCAGAATGAGGGATGAAATATAATGTGGGGCACATGTACTGTTCAGCAATAAGATTGTGTGTGCTGGAGGGTTTGCGTACAAAAGAAAATGGTTTACGAGGAAAACCATAGATTCCCATTTCCAGCAAAGCCATTTTCTTGAGTGTTTCCCAATCGCAATCGGTGTGTTCTTCACGCCTAGGCGGCCTAGGGATGTGCATTATTAAAAAAATGAGAACGAAGAACGTTAAATAAATTGTATCAGATTTTTACTTACATTCGTATTGACGAGACTCCCCAATGGCAAGAAGTGCATTGACAAAGGAAAGAATTTCATTCCGTCTTAAGTCAAACTGAATGGTGCAGAATAGACTTGATGCTGAAGCCAAGGACCAGATCATGTTCATCAATCTTAAGCGCGGTGGAATATCCGCCTTGGCGAACTGAACTAATCGTACGACAGTGAACACGGCGACAAATAGCTGGACACATTGATGAAGACGGAATATAATTATGCGACATTTCCTGGTCTCTTCTAAGCGTGACGTATGAGGGTTCCAATTGTATGGAAATATTTTCAATAAACACCCCACATGAAGCATTCGATGAACCCAAGTATCGGGATCAGTCGTTGGTAACAGTTTATTGTATTTCTGAAAGTTGACCATTTTCAACATGGGGAATAAGGACAATACGTAGGCACTGCTACAATTACTTTTCGGGTCTGGTTAGTCTGGTATCGTGGTCAGACAGTTCTGGTTCTGGTGATCAAATACATTAACCAGATTCCAGAGTTTCTGAGAGTAAATGAGTCATTTCGAAAGACAAATCGAAATTATTTCCAGTCTGCAAGGTGAACCGAATTTAAACTTAAATAACGCCCTTTCTCGAATTATCTCGGAGTTTACAAATTAGGAAATGTATAAATTAAGCCCGGACGTTAATTACTTTGAGGAGGATAATTGTTCCCTATATTGCATAACACTTCTGTTTTGGTAACACTTTATATTTCTGAACGTTGGCCATTTTCAACATGCCGAATACGTATTGGTATTGGTACGAGTAGGGTCTATTGGTTGTCTAGCAGCTCTGGCTCTGGCTTTGGTTGGTTTGGTGGTCGAATGGACAATACTATGACTATAATATGACTGGATTTCAGATTAACATTTTTAGACCAATATAGAAATTGGAACAAAGACCAGACAAGATAACCTCACATCACTTGAAATACCTTGAAATACCTCATAATTTGACGAAGTCCAGTAAAAGATTATAAAATAAAAGTGGTACACGTGCCGCAGTCTCGTCTTTGAAGCATAAATTATTTAATTCCTCGATCCGTTCTTGCCATCCGACCGAAGCGAAGGTCGTGCTCAAGTATTTGTTTTCCGAAAGTAAACTAATGCATCGTTTTATTTTATTAGAGGTCCAGCCCGATGTATGCATAAAAATGTAATATCTTCAAAAATATCAAGGACAAAGAGAACCACCTGAACTTCGCGTACGTCTATTATATACGAAAATAAAAGACGTGAATTGCATTTTTAATGTTTCGCCTATGAATGTCGGGTTTCAGTCTTCATAGATCCAAAGAATCATCGGGAGAAATACGGACTAGCAGAAAGGAAGGACATTTTCCGGGACTTATCAATAATATCACTATTTGCTCTCCCAAATTTAGTGTAACATAATATAATGCATTCATAGCACTTTTTTTCAAAATATATTCCAGAATTTTAGCACGTCATAGCGATGCATGTGTCATTCCGAAGACAACCCGAAACTATTTATAAGCTGCAAGGTGACACCTAATTTAGTTTATTTATTTTTCTTTCGCACGGGTGGCTTGGTGGGTCAACAACACAACACTACAATTCCTAATTTAAACTTCAATTACGTAGGGACTAATTATCTCGGATATTTAAATTCAATAATTGAGTTCCAAATGTTAACCATATGAGGATGAGGATAAATGTTCCTTAATCTCCCTAGATTACACATCATCTTATATTGTGGGATAAATTACTAAAATTTCCAAATGCGGTTATATCAGCTGTTCGGATCTTATTCGCGGGCGCCAAAACCAATAATGTGAAATAAGCAATTTGTAATTATAGTACTTAATCACTTTATTTATAAGATTTGTAAAGTGTGCAATTCGTAAACCCGATATAACAAATTGTTCTTGCTCATGTATTTATTGAACTAACCGATGCGATGCTAAGAATTTATTATATATATTAATGAATGAGCTTCAATTTAAAGGTGGTACGTCCATACTAATTGGACTCAAGGAAATAGTCAGGACATATACAGATTTGTATAATGCGCTTGTCATATGTTCTACTCATATGTGATGAGTAAATTAAATACAAGCTGAGAACAATTATCAACGCTCACTAGAACAATTGAATTTTGGAAACGATACAAAGACCCGGCACAACAAGAGAGTTCCCGACATGATCTTCGGAAGAGAACATTGTACTTCTTGGACGATTCATTCTCTTTGCGGGCAGAAATTGTAGAACTCCAATCCTTCAAATATTTTATACTGTCGTCATTCACCAATCCGGCCAGTCCCATAATGGTCCCCGTTTCCAGAAAGCATCGTATCCCACAAACAGGGTATCCCACATAGGCCCCAAAACTCACGCTTGGGTATCTTATAGTTCCATAAATCAGCAAACCAGTGGTTCCAAACAAAGTCGACGGAGAGAATTGTAGATATAATCGAAAAGCATCGTTCATGATTGCAAGAATCGTCTGAGAAAGGCGGTATATTTCAGGGGCATTCCTGAATTGTTCTTCTGCTCTTCCAAATGCAAATGTATCTTCAAAATCAGCACTGGATAAAAAGCGGCTATTAAAACTTAGGACAATATTTCCTTAATACACGTAATGCATTTTCGAATATCATATAGAAACATTCGTGGTCAGTTCAGACTACCTTAAATCCTTAACCTTAACAATTACCTGCTCTCACTGCACAAGGTCTTCCTCACCCAATCAATGCCCAAGAAAACAAATGTCCAATTGAATGCGAATAAATAAATGACTTCTGTGATGAAAATATGCTCGATTATAAAAAATGGTAGTTTACGAAAAGGTGTTTCCGGATTATCTTGAACATATTTGCAGTCGAGAAAGATGGATGACAAATAATGTGGGGCACAAGGCGCCTCCCACAATAGTATTGAATGAGATGGAGGATTCACGTACAAAAGAAATGTGTTCAGCAGCAGGACCAACGTAACCCAGTCAATCCATCGGTGTGACGATTTTCCGTGCGTTCTGGTTTTCATGTCTACAAATTATAAGGTAAAATAATTTATACGATAAAATATATGGATGTGAAAAATTTTCATACACAAACACATTCTTACATTTATAGCATCGATTCTCCCGATTGGCCAGAAGTGCGTTGACAAAAGTACGGATTTCATTCCTTTTAGCATTGAACTGAAATGTGCAGACTAAGCTTGTTATGGATGCTGTTGACCAAATTATATTCATTAGTCTTATCCTTGGCAGGATGTCTGCCTTCCTGAACTGATACAATCGCGTTAACATGTATGTAACGATGAAAATCTGAACGCATTGGTGAAAGCAGAACCAAATGAGGCTCTTCCTTCCTGCTTTCTCGAGACGTGATGTCAATGGGTTCCAATTGTAAGGAAACATTTTGAAGAAACAACCAACCCCAAGCATCCTGTGAATCCATGTGTTCGTATCAGTCCTCACAAATGTCTTCAATTTCTGTATGATCATCATGGTGTTGAATTCTTGAATCCCAGATTTGAATTTTAAAGATTACAGATGTGTTAATTGTCTGTGTATTGTAGTGCGTAACTTATTTCTCGGAGGTTTAAAAACTACTTAATTGTAAAATCGGTTGAAAATGTAACAAAATTAATTAACTCGCAAATTTTAGATTTACTTCAACTTACAGTGAGAAAACCTATGAGATGAGGTACAAGTCAATTCTGCTGCGTTTGAGAAATATTGCAATCATAAACCCCGGCTGACAAATGCCAAATGTTAACTTTATATTCCTATAGTTACAATGGCATTTTGTTTCGAATGTACAAATGTAAGAGGTACTGAAAAAATAATATAAATTGAAACTTAAAAATGAGAGCTGTATGGAAAACAAACACCTTTCACCTTCATTTCAAATGAATAAAGGGCAAATTCAAAAACAATAATTTATACTCGTTCTCGTAGAGTAAAGACATTTCGATGCGATGTACGTATCCACATAAATATTAAGACGTGTACGTGCAAAAGTCGGATCATTGAAAAGAGAACACACGAGAATATTTATAAAATATTGAGTTTGTAAAATGTAACATATGTTCTCGGTTACAAAATGTAAAATATGCCCGAACGAAAGATAGACGAAGGTAATTATTTATAAAATGTTTTCCTAGTCTTTCTTGTGCGGGGGTTGATAACTGTTCTCATTGTCAGTTAGTTCTCAATTTACTCAACGTCAATCGTCACAAACATATGACTAGCTGAGTAAATTATTGCACAAATTCTTATAAGCCCCGAATTCCGACCCTTCTTCTTTGTGTCAAACAATTGTGACGTACCGTACCGCCTTTACATTATATTTATTATATATTATTATAATACTCATTGTTTCATAGTTCATGTACGATTCTATTTTCAATACATGCATGAGCAAGAAACAGACTAACTTTGTCGGGATTATGAATTGCACTCATTAAGTGACACCATTTTCCTCATCATACATTACATACGGTCCCGTATTCTGGCAATTTCAATTTTTGGCAATTTGTCTCACAGTATAAAACCAACAAATTCCGAAGGCATTGGTATTATGAAATTCAAAGAACGTATACTGAAATTTTGGATCATATTTTGACAGAAACTGTTAATTGGTTTATCATACTTCACTGTAAAGGTAGAGCATAATAGTGAAATTATTAATAAATCGTCAGAAATGCGCACGTTTAATACTGCGCTTAAACGTATCTCTCTCTGATGCGATGAAGCTCAGACAGTCAACGCGGCAATTATTATAGCTTCCGTTCATTTAAAACCTTATACCTTAAACCTTAAAACTTCGTCAAATAAATTAACCTGCTATGTAATTTTCTTTCTGCATATAAACTGTGAGGTATTCATTTTAAATGAAGGCGTGTTGGTGCTCTTCTGGTTTCTGTTCCAATTTCTGTCAGTCGTCAGCTCGTCAGTAATGGACCATCTCCCTATAACATTGGCATCGACAAGATATCACCACAAAGGACAACTTGCGACTTTCCCCCAGCGCAGCCATGCAATCTAATTTGTCTCACAATACATTTAATCTCAATGTCAACATGGCAGTGTTATGCAATATATGGAATAATAATTGAGGAGGATAATTAGTATCCTCCTCTACGTAAGGTCCGGGCATAGGGTAATATCTCAAAACTCGTGTCTAATTTATGTATAAGTTCCCTAATTTGAAACCCCCGAGATAATAAGACCCTGTCATAAATTATTGAAGTTTGAATTCGGTGTCACCTCGCAGCCTGGAAATAATTTCGATTTGTCTTTCGGAATTACTCATGGAACGACTCATTTACTGTCAGAAATTCTGAAATCCTGTCACTTCATTCGGTCACCAGGACCAGAACTGTCCACCATACCAGACGCGAAAAATAATTGCAGCAGTACATATTGTCCTTATTCCCCATTTTGGAAATGGTCAACCTTCAGAAATGAGAAATATAAACTGTTACCGACGACTGACGCTGATACCTGGGTTCATCGAATGCTTCATGTGGGGTGTTTCTTGAAAATATTTCCATACAATTGGAACCCTCATACGTCACGCTTAGTAGAGACCAGGAAATGTCGCATAATTCTATTCCGTCTTCATCAATGTGTCCAGCTATTCGTCCTCATGTTCACTGTCGTACGATTAGTTCAGTTCGCCAAGGCGGATATTGATGAACATGATCTGGTCTTCTGGTCCTTGGCTTCAGCATCCAGTCTATTCTGCACCATTCAGTTTGACTTAAGGCGGAATGAAATTCTTTCATTTGTCAATGCAATTCTTGCGAATCGGGAGTCTCGTCAATACGAATGTAAGAATTTGTGCTATACGTAACGGCGAATGTCGATAAAAGTGTATATTTTTTAAGTTTCAATTCTCATCATTTTTTTTTAATAATGCACATCCCAAGGCGTGAACGACAAACCGATTGGAAAACACTCAAGAAAATTATGGCTTTGCTGGAAATGGGAGTCAATGGTTTTCCTCGTAAACCATTTTCTTTTGTACGCAAACCCTCCAGCACACACAATCTTATTGCTGACCAGTACATGTGCCCCGCATTATATTTCATCCCTCATTCTGGATTGCAAAAATGCGGAAGATAACCCAGGAACAATTCTGGAGAGAATACCTTATTTGGCATTCGAACACATTTTCATCATGGAATTGATTTATTTGTCCGCTTTTTACTGGACATTTGTTTTCTTGGGTCTTGATTGGCTGAGAGAGATCTTAGGGAGTATGAAAAGGTAAGTTTCTTGCTACATAAGATTTTTTCATATAAAACTCGAGGATACCGTGAGTTCAGAGTATTTTCTAAATCTAATTTCAGGCATAAATCTACCGTCAACGTGGAAGACAAATTCGAAAATGCCCCTGATACATACCGCTACGCTCAAACCGTTCTTGCAATCCTGAATGATTCATTTTGGTTCTACTTACAATACTCGCCATCATTTTTATTCGGAACAACTTCTCTTCTGATTTATGGAACCATACGATACCCTCATGTGGGTTTTGTGTCTTATGCTGGATTTCCCGTTTGTGGAATAAGATGCTTTCTGGACACCGGGACTACATTGGCATTGGCTGGGGAATTGAATGAGGACAGCATAACTTATTTGAAGGAATGGAGCAAAGCAATTTCTACCCAGAAAGAAAATGCTCACCAAAAGTATCAGATCATTTTTCGAAGATCTTGTCGCGAACTGTGCTGTTGTGCAGGATCTTTGTACACTTTTCAGAATTCAATTATTTTGACCAGTTTGGATAATTGCTCTCAAGCAGTCTTCAATTTAATCATCACATACGACTGACTATATTTTTATGTCCTGAGAAGATCGCAATCCCACCAGTAGTGTCCGGTCGTAATGTCTCATGGTGTAGTACAAGGTAGTAGTATCGCAGTTATCGAATATTCGGTTGAGTAAATACTGGGACTTAATAATTAAAAGTTTTGTCAACTCAATGCTCTTGGAAGTATTTGTAGAATAGATACATAATAAAAATATTTAAAAGATTGATTGTTTGACTTGATTTGATTTGATTTGACTTCTAACGTAGAAAGAGGGACAGGGCCTAAAACTCCCTGGGCATGGCCAATGTCGATATTGAAACTCAGTACATCTTGACAACGAAGGTTACGTATCATTTGTAATTTAAAAAAAAACAGAAATAAATTTTGCGTTCAATTTGTGAGTTGTGACTTGTGAGTAGTGGCTGACAAGTTAGTCCATTACAATGTTAGATGAACGATGAATTTGATTTTTTGTTTAATCGTGAATCCTGATATAAAAATGGAACCCTGAATCTCTCACTTAGTTAGTCACTTAAGTTTTAGCACGATTTCGAGTTCACAAGGTTATATAAAATAGTGATTTCATTGTTATATTCCACATTATAAGATTTAGAACAACTCCTTACAATTAGATTTACATTGTGATTTAGCATAAAATGATGCATCGTATTTGCTACTCTGTATCTATACGTGTTGAAAAAAGTTGACTTTCATTTTGAAAATTAATGAAAATGATATCTCTAGATAAGGTGACTCAAATGCATTGCATTTGTACTGTTGATCGATGGTCCCCATGTTGATCGATATGCAAACATGCAAATCCAACAAAACTGCACTGGTTGGCATTTGGCATTGGCAATATTTACATGACTCACCAGTACCAGTCCAGTGATTCATTCCTCTTCCAATGTTCATTTTATGTATACATTAAGTGCAGGATGAAATAGGCAGGCATTAATAGGCAATAAGCAGGCCCAGTTTTATTTTTATGTATACGTAATATTAACATACAATGATTCAATACCAAGTCGTTCTCGTCATCGTCAATGCATAACTTTTATCATATTTTTAGTGAAGTGAAGAGACCGTGTTTTTAGTTACAGCCGGAAAGTAGTCCTCCTAGTCCTAGTCATTGTCCTAGCCATGTATTTAACATTTAATTGACATTTTAATAAGTCTCGTTGGTGTGCTGTGCATCAGTAGTGAAAATGCCAGTCCATCTACATTTTTAAAGAAACGACACACGAACGAATTTTAAGGGAGAACAGGTGAGTGTAAATAAATTTTTCATTTCATTTTCCTTGACTTTTGTCGTTATAGTGTATGTATTTGGCTGATGGATTAGCGAACAGAGCATACACATACAGGGTAGTTCATAACTACGGGTCCTGGGTTTACAGTGTATGCAGTATACAGTAGTGGCCAGTGGCCAGTGGGAATTTGTATAAAGTTTTTGTACCCTACAACCACAATGCGGTATACTTTCAAGATGCATTGTTTTTGTGTATGTGTTTTTTAAGTAACTGATACTCATAAAATTAATTATTTTAATTGGAAACTCGTTCCCCATTGCATTGCAGTACCACTGTGCACTGTTAACGTTAATTGGTGGAATAGCTTCTGAGTTCTATAATTCGATCGATTCTGTGTGCCAGCCATGCCGTCAACCCAGGAGTCCGATTCGATGAGTAATAAGATCCATTAGTAAGTTTTCTCTTATTGTAAACGTAAAAAACACTAGTAAAATTATTCATAATTTTCTTTTTAAAAAAATTAATTCAGTGACTACATCTTCAAAATTTGTGTCATTGGGGATCCTTCAGTTGGAAAGTCTAGTCTCGTTCTACGATTTTCGGTAAGTCCCTACTCACTTCATTTGTTACTTTTCCAATTCCGAAAAATCTTTTCGAGTAATTGTGCATTGTGCGTGCTAATTCATTTTCTACTAAACGCAGGATGACGAATTCCAAGGAAATTACAAAACTACAATTGGAGTAGATTTCGTAAATGAAACAAATATTTTAATTCTCTTCTTACATTTTTTGTTCTGAGGTTCTTCATTTTATGTGGCATTTGATTATACACTAATAATCCTACCATTTTTTTTAGAAAATTAAGACGATTGAACTCGACGGGAAAGTTATTAAGCTTCAAATTGTAAGTGTATCATTTACATAGAGCTATCGTGCCACGCTGACTACTAATCTTTTATGCATAATTTTAGTAATTAATCTTTTGCATCTTCAATAGTGGGACACTGCCGGCACAGAACAGTTTCGGACTATCTGTTCACACTACTACCGAAATTCCCATGGCGTTATCCTTGTCTATGACTGTACAAAGTTGACCACATTCAATAATGTCAAAAATGTTTGGCTGAATGAAATCAAAGAGAAAGCACCGGAGGACGCCAACAAACTTATCATTGGGAATAAATGTGATCTGATTAATGAAAAAGCTGTCCCACTTCAAACCGCGAAGGTAAATTGACCATTTGAGTTTGCTATTATAGTGTCCATTCTGCAATAATTCTATTGTGCTGAATTTAAATTTTACCGAATAATTAATTTTATTTCCAGACATTTGCAGATTGCCTGAAGATTCCAATTATCGAGACCTCAGCGAAGGACTCGACGAATGTTACTCTAGCCTTCGTCGAAATGGCGGCAGCCATTTTAGCTCGAGTTGGCTCCAAACCCATGAAACTTGGAGACCAAAGTTCTATTAAAATTGGCGTCGGAGAGTCTGTTGAGCCCGGGTACTACTATGGCTGCTGTTAATTGTTTCGCAAATATTAATTTTATTAATGACAGTTCCTATTTTCAAGTGCTATCTGCACACAATAGAAGACTGAATTGTCTACGTTGCTCGCAATGACAAAAACATTTGTGCAACATTAGATGTACTAACCTATTGTAAAATATTGAAAGTTCAGAAAATTTATTCCGAAAATGTTGCATAAAGTGACATTCGATCTCTGATCATAAGTTGATCTGAAGGATTTTCTGGGCCTAGGACTATATATTTTGCACAATCTATAAGACTGATCAGTGCAGTCTTAATTTTGTCTCCAGTTTACTATCCTTTGATATCGATTTATGTTAACTTAGCTATTCGGGTTGTATTTTGTGAATTTATATTTTCATATTGAATAAGAGTTTTACGTTTAGGCAAGACAAAACTTGGAATGTCTGGGACATCCAAATAGTTGAAAACCTTAATTTTATTATTTTTTGTCAACGTTATTTTTCTTAAATGTTTCTGGGCATTGGAATTTGGAACGCTTTTCGAATAACAAAGTGTCTTATTGATTCCATTTCACCCGTTTCAACTTTATTTCCTCTCCAAACTTGACGACATTCATGTAAAAGTGATAAGTAATATATTTCTGAATTCGGATTCAGCTTTATCTCAATAAACATATGAATATTCTATATTATTAGATAAATTCTTCTGTTCCCTGATAATTTAATTTCAGTACCAGTGTTAGATCCACTTAATCCAGTAAGGCAGATATCTTCCTCTTGATAGCTCTTTATTTTCCTTTATCCTTGTATTTCTTGGTTGATTCGGACTTTATTTTATGAATTCCACTAGTTGGTTTTTTACTACTAGACGGTTTGTCTTTGTTCGTTTTACTGCTCAACATGGGATGAACTTCTGGAATGAAAATTAGAACATAAATAAATTTCAGTCCAATCGGACCCCAACTCTAAAATTGAGGAAGGGGAAACGAAATAGAAGAAATAATTACCATCAACGGGAGCATTGTCCAAAGAAATGTCATATGTTCGAGCTTTCTTCTTTTTGGTATGTGTTGGACTATTTTCTTTTTGATCTGTGTAACGTTTCTGATTCTCTTCCAAAGTAGGAACAGTCCAAACTTCTTCAGGATCTTCCACCTGTACATCGAAACAAATTAGTAAAAATGTTGTCAACACTGACTATAATATTATTAATAATATTAATGCATTACCTCTGGTGCAATGGGTAAGTAGAGTAATGCATTGGGGTTCTCCTCTTCTTCATCAGAACTGCAGAAAGCAGGAATTGCATCCACTTTCATGACATCAACCTAAACAAATAAGAATCGAATTATGTTAAAGTCTTGAGAGTAAGTTATTGATAAATTATGGGTCACATACTTCTAAATCATCTTCCGCCATTTGATTTTGTTTTTCAACAATTTTGTCCTCATCTTCGTCATCAAACTCAGATTCTCGTTCTTCATATTCAACGTTTTCGTCAAGTTCTTTAAAATCAGGGGCAAAGGCAGACCAATTCTCCACTTGATTCTGGGCCCAAACGGACACTACTCCGGTACTGATTGAAGCTATCATAGGTCTGAGAGGATGCCACTGTGGAAATGCAAAAATAATATAAATATTTTCATATAAAAATAAAAAGAAACCTGGTATAGAATTGCATTGCAAATTGCAAAAAATAACCTGGTATAGAATTGCATTGCAAATTGCAAAAAATATAGAGTATGTAGATAATTCTATCATAAATGAAAAATTGTTAATTACCAAAACATCAATCAACAACTCCCCTTTGGTTCCATGTAGAATTTTCACTAAATTTCCAATGCTCCTCTCCCAAATATAGATAGCATGTTGTCGAGAAGATCCAGCACAAACATATTCCCCTTCTCCAGAAAAACAACATTTCTTCCACATAGTCCTGAAAACCAGTTTCGAATTTTAGGGTAACTGTAACTTCACTAAATTTGATTGACAAATTCATAATAATCATGTTTATCGGAATACAGTGATACAGAAGTGAGGAAATTCCTAAATTCCATTCAGTACAAAAATATAATATAACTCACTTATTGACCAAATCTTGTAACTTTTGAATCGGCTCAGGTTCGCCGTCTTTACCACAAGTTAAAACTTCGGTCGCATTGTAGACTCGAATAATCCTGTCCGAAGAATTGATCAAAAACCATCTGGAAAATGTTAAATATTAAAATTAGCCAGTCAAAGAGATTCTTATTTGCTTGCTTGGATAATGGATTAGGTGCAATGGTTCTTACTCGCCACGTCTGGCAAATTCAATACTCTTCACGGTGGTAGTACTTGACCCTACTCCAATTTTAAAACTAGCTACCAATTCCATATCCGTGCACCTGTAGACTTGAACTTTTCCTCTTGAATTTCCAGTGTAAACATATTGGCCTCTCCGGTCGAACGTAGAAGTTATGTTCAAATCAGTCTGAACAAATTCAAAAATTATTCTCACTTGAGGTTGTAAATAATATTTTAATTTAGACGTTGAAGAAAAATTAGTTATAAAGAAAATCAAACTAGAATAATTACTGGAAGACTAGTACGAGGTCGTACAACTTTTTACTCCGTCTCTTTTAGTACATTGTTGAGGACAGACTGAATCAGAAGCAATAATTAAAAACGAACCTCATCATCCAAGGGAATCGTCCGATGTGTTCCATCAATATCAATCAGAAGCGATGCGTGACGCAGTGGGCACACAAGAAACTGATTAGCATTCCGAGGATTGTATTGGATCTACAAATTAAATTATTGCCTATTACAAATGGTATGGTGAACTGATGAAAAACAACAACCCTATTTTACTATATACTTTGTTTTGATTTGAAATAAGTCCAAGTATTACCTTTAAAACTGGAGATGGAAATCTAAATCGGTGGTCACAATCCCCGGTTAGTGCATCCAAAATACAAACTGTATTGTCCGTCGAAGCTGTCAAAAGTTTCCGTCCATCCCTAGACCAACTAAATCCCAAAATTTAGATTTCTTAGAAAGAATTTACACACATAAGTTGTAATAATTATGACAAGAATAATCAAACCAACCTGACGGAACAGACAGGATGAACATGGACACTGATAACCTTTGAAATTCCTCGTGTCAGAAAATCCCAAATAACGACACGTCCATCATTGCAACCGACTGCCAAAAGTGTCCCTCTTTTATTGAACGAACCAGTGACGGCCATCGAAACACAATCCAGAACGCCGTCATATTCCTCAGGGTAGTTTTGTCCGAAGGATTCTATCCAGCAAAAATACAAATACAAACCGAATCAATTAATTAAACGAAAATTCTCAGAATTTGAAAGATAGAAAAAAATATGGTTACGAATTAATACAACTTATCTTGAATTTAATGACTAAATTATGTGTTTCTAAATAATTTGTGATTAATTACCGATTATTTGATTGAATGAAAATTTATAAAAACCAATATCTTACCCAAAAGTTCAAGATTCATGATAGCTGAATCCGTAGCACAGTTAATTGTTCCGTCCACGTCAGGTGACACCGGTCAATAAAGACGTGTCAATGTTTGGACCAAAATTATAAAAAAAAATTCACCAACTCAATTTCAAAATTGAAAATATTTTTCGTTTTTTTTTTAAGTTTCACTCGAGTTTTTTATTCAATTCAATAGTAAAAAATAATATGTTTGAAAATCTGTCCATTTGCCTCTCACCACCAGCGGGAATTACAGGCCAAGCCAAGGATAATGCATTCTAAAAAAATAAAATGTTTAATTTTTTGAACATCTTTTTTTTTAAAAAAAGCGACTAGAAAAAATGATCAAAATTTTAATCTTCTTTATGAAGGAGACTTCGTCATAATTATAGCATAAGATAATGGTACGGCACAGGCAGCCATAACCACACTTTTTTAAGCTACGTTTTAAATAACACAAAATACAGTGACTTGAATGTGAATGAAATGTTACATTAATTTGCTAATACAGGGTGCGGCAGAAAATGCGGACACATTTCAATATTTGTGACTCTAGCCTGGAATAATGCCTAGTCCGATTTGCAGGATCTTAAATATAGATAATCGGAAAGACCGTGCAATTCTGAGCGAAAAATAATTTAAAATATTGAATAAGGGTCGACAATGTCACATTTAATTTCTTTTTCGGTTAATCCATGATCAGATAGACTCAATATGATGCATCATAATCACCTTGAACTCGGGAATAGAAATCGAGGCATTCACTATTTCTGTTACTTCTAGATTTATAATCCAGTGCGTAGTGTCTTCCATTA
>JAQIXO010000800.1:0-15522 GCA_034700305.1 Protaphorura armata
TCGCCTTCACAAAAGTTGTTAGGCGTCACTTGGGGAACAACATATCAAAATTTGGGCCCATTCTGACGGGGGGGGGGCAGACCCCATGCTCGAGGACCGGTCTCCTTTAAAAATTAAAATTACTGAATTCCCAAATTAATTGTGCTGTCTACTTGCAACTAATTGTAAGTCTCAATCTCACACACACACCTTGATATCTCAACAGGTTGTTTGAAGAAAGTTTAGCAAAAGTTATGAAACAATAAAATTGTATTTCGATCAAACAGAAAATGACAATTTTATTTGACGAGAAAATTGGAAGCACGGATTTGATCGGAAAGCAGTTGACGAGTGTGGTTTCCACTCCTACACAATGGGTCAGGAAATTGTTGATAAATATATTTTCACCTCAAATAAAAACGAACGTCGCTGTCGCTATGGGTGTTTCATTATGGAAATTGCAACAATTAATTAAGAATTAATATTTTCGTAATAAGATATGATTAAACATTGGTTCAGAGAAATTCTTTTCGAGCAAACCATAGCATGCATTGTCTGTCCAATTGATCGAACCCCGGCTATGTAAGCAAAGGCACACAAGCAAAGGGATCTACAAAATGCACTCACCTCTCGGGGTATGACTTGAATAAATTGTATCTCTTCCCCGTACACGAGATTAACAGTAAAAGTAAAAGGGAAAGTGAAGTGAAAGTAGAACAGAAAATAACATGCAGTCAGTCAAATTCGTTTTACTGTAATTTTACAAAAGTAATTTTTAGATTATCTATTTTACTAAATTGAGAGAGATGAGATAACGATTGATTTCAGCAGTAATTTAACATTCAACACAATTAAAAATGCTTTACTAATTATGAATTCATTTTATCATTTTCATTCACACACTTCATTCATAAATCCAAAAACCTATCCAATTTTCACATCTAGGAATAGAAGCCGCACAGTACCGGCTTTATATTTAAAAAATTTCAAAAAATTTCAAAACTACTTACCCTCGGAAGTAAAGCACAGTGATTGAAGTTAAATTCCTGATTTGATAAAATTCCTTCTCCGTCCAAAATTTTCTTGCCGTGTTCAAAAATTCGTGAAACACTTTTTGAATCGTGTAAACTTCTGTCTGTTAAAAATCAATATGTGTGGGGATTTTTATTTGCATTTTGGAATTGTTTGATTTTACAACAAACAATCAACAACGCATCGCAGCTATTAGTTCAATGCACATGCGCAGGGGTTTAGATCGAAAATGAAGGGCCGAGCCACCAGTCTCTGTGAACGTTGTAAGGTCGACATATCTATTTCAAATTCATTTAAGTTGCTAACGGAAACCTTAGACGTCCGACCGAGGCTGAGGGCAGCCAAAAATCCCCACACATATTGATTTTTAACAGACAGTAAATGGATTTAATAGTTTCCAATGAATACAAAAAATGAGAATTTAAAATTTGATTGAATTTTTCACAAAAATTTAAGCCGGACGGAACCCGTTGAGATGCGTGACGGGTCGCCCAGAATTCCCCTACTTACCGTGTCCATACTGGCGCTACTGTTCACTCTGCGCAATGCGAGACGAATTTCACTTGGGGCTCGTGAGTATCGAACCCAGGTACACTCTATCCGTGTCAACACCTCAGCCTCTGTGGCCAACAGGTCCCTATGCAAAACAACGCGAATTTAGATCTACTTCACTTCCTGGTTCATTCGTATGTGCATAAGGAAAATGAATTACAAATGTAAAAAGAATTGAAGAGTGGGTTTGATTAGATTCTTATTTCTACCTCAGAATCACCTTACCAGATTTGTGGTGGTCTGTGCGGCCACGTTCAGAATGAGAAAGAATTCTACTCTTGCCCAACTACCAAAAAAAAATTGAAGGACACTTTGACCCGTTTGACCTTGACCTGGATGAGACTAGATTTTAAAGAATTTGATAAAAATTGTATTGATTGTTCTTGTATGGTTTTTATACATATAGAAGATTGTCACTTGTTCACCATTTTAGAATAAAAATGTATGCCTTGAGCTGAGCTGACCTGACCTAGACCTACCGGGTAATTTCTCTGCTGGTGCCTTGACTTGACAATTAATTCCTCAACCAAGTGTCAAATTTAAAAACATTGTGAGAAGGAATAATTAATAGATTTATTAATTACAGAATTTGTCAGTCAGTCAATAAGTAAATAGTGAGAAAAGTATCGTGTGATCTTGATCTGTTAGCCATTTAGTATTAATTAATGCAGTTAATAAGTAAGAGTCCACAGAAGAGCTGGAATTACTAATCCTCCCGAAAGTTTAACCTACAAAACTGATTTTACGTGTAATTTTATTGAATTATTAAATGTAGCTTAAATTGAGTTTTGTAATCCCTCCATGTATGAATCTCATTCACGCGTTAATCATTCTGTGTAATAAGGGATTCTTCCTTGTACACCGTGAAACAGCAGGACCCATACGGAAATCAGGTTACTTTTGGGACACCCTGTATATGAATTAAATTAACATACCTGTAAATTTTCGTATTAGGTGATCATTCGAAATTATTTTAGGAAGTTTAGAACTCATTCCATGCATGTCGGTTAGTTAATATCCATGTTATGTTAATTGTTAACTAACCCGGCACACGTAAACTGTATGTTAATTTAACTCTAATTTTTATTCCGTCATGAATACTTTCTCATCACGAATGAAAGTGAAATTGGGATTAATCGCTGTCTGTATTGATTGACAGAAACATATAGCAGCCCTTTCTGCCCAGTACGAGGATGTAAATTAAGTTGCTACAAAGGTTTTTATCTGACAGGTTTCTGAAGGTAATAATACCGTGCGTACGTGTGGCAGGTAAACTAGGCACGGTGGATGAGAATTCCCTCTTTACCTGAATAGAATGAACAAAGGAAAGGCTTAAGGGATGAAGGGTCGTAAAATGTGTTTACATGTGCCGTATTGGAGAAATACTTTCACTTTCTCTCAATCTTCACTTGAAAGTGTAGCGTTCGACTCGGCTATCCTGCCTTGTAGATTTTCTCGTATTCCTATCCCCAACAACCCCATGTGTAATCTATGACAATAAATCTGAATAAGACTTGTCTTTTCCACAATTTTATTTTTACACGTAACATTATTGAATCATGACTAGGCGAATTAATTGAGTCATAACATGATGGTATTGTTATATTACTACATGCCTTGTAAGTCATATCAGTTCCAGAACTGAGACAATCGAGATTGATCTTGTTAATCTTGTATAACGACTATGATCGAATCGATCGTAATAACATCAAACAACTACAACTGTGTCCGCCCCTACTACTTTAACTTGTTACGCATAACAGAGTATAGACGTCAACGTCAAGGAGGGGGTCCTTTAAAACAGTTTAGGCTCACAGGCCAGATCAATATATGAACTATGTCAACATTCGTAAATCTACTAATGTCCACCTCACTTTGGACAGAGTTAACTAAAAACCGGTTTACATCAACAACAGTTTATGATTGAGTCGATTGATTTGAATATAATTTTTCCGATTGGCCACGATTTTGAACTAACCTAACTTTTAAATAACTACCTTCAAAATACATAGAATACTGACTAGGCTTGATGTTCATCTATTGCCTAAAATGTCAAATAAAATATGCCGTGCTGGGAAAAACCCCGTTGTTTTTTCCACTTCTCTTCGTCCCTATTCAATGCTCAAGTTGTTAATCTCGACGAGGATGTCCGAAGCTTCAGACGAAATTTTTGGTGTTTTTCCATTTCCTTCTTCCTCGGGTTCGCCCTTTCTCTTCTCAACCACCTGTTGTTCTCCGAGTCCACAATGTCCACAATAACAATCCCCAAAGAACATGTGTTCAGAGAAGTAATACCGAACGTGCGGCTTCTCATCCAAGAACGCGACATGGCGGACCTAGAAGAAAGTAAATTAAAAATTAATTGGGTCACCCTCATTCATAGTCTAATAAAAATTTTAAGCTTACAGGTTTTGCCCTCTTCTTGGCCGCCTTTTTTTGTTTCAAGGGTTGCTTCCGCAGAATACCCTTGTTTCCAGTCCCCATGAAACAGGGTTTCGGAGTAGACTCCCAAGTCAATCCGTCTTCATAGACTTGTCCAATGCCATCTTCAATCTCTTCATACTCCTGTTGTTTCAGCATCCGGGCAGCACATAACTCCTTAAGACGTTTTCTGGCCTGGACGACCTCAAAAGTTGGAATTGGTGGTATTTTCATCACCGGACGTGTTCTGTTGTTGTTCTCATTGTCCCGATTCAGATTCAGCACCAATCTTGGGCGTTCACGGGCAACGGGCTCTTTGCGTCCGTTCATCATTGCTCCGTTTCTCTTCGACTCCATTGGGGTTGGGATATTCAGATCTTTCTTTTTCGGTTCGGTTTTCACTTCCTCCGCTTTCTTTCCCCCACCAGCCAAATCTGGAAATGATACAATTACAAGTTTCTCTAAATTAAAAAGTCTGTAACGCGAAGAAACGCGATTCATCTGAAATTTTAGTTTGAATATTTTCCCCGACCCAGCAAGGTTCCTTCCCTTTACACTATCAAATTATCAAGATCTTGTAAAAGTATCTAAATAAATTGGAATCAGTTCCGGCGACCACCTGAGCTAGGCGTCCGGGGCTGTTATTGTCTCCTTATCGAGCATACCACTTGTATGGCATAAATTGATCAATCTAATCGTTAGTATCAAGAGTACACCTAAGGGGTACTGGTTAAATGGCTATAGCAAGGGAAATACAAATAAAAGGTCAAAGGTTATTTATGAGACACACGACAGGCATGAGACTAATACAAATCTTAAATCCTAAAAATTATGTGTTTTCTCCCGAAACTAAAGTACAGCCAATTGCTTGTAATCAAACGAAAGCTCTTTTTCTCTCAATTTATTTTTTATCATAAAACAATAATTTGAAGAAAAGAAACATTTTTTTAACCTGAGAAAGTTAGATCTTCGTTGTCGTTAAAATTATCTTCAATATCAGCATCATAATCATAGTCCGTATCGGATATACTACTACGGAACTCCATAATTGGAATAGTATTCAAAATATTTACAAAAATTTAAACTCCTTCAAATTTATATGTTATTATGGGAGACAATTTGGAGGACCTTATTGGTAATTGAGAAATCGGAACAAAATCACTGTTGTGCCCGGCGAAAAGAATATCCGCTACTGAGAATTTGAGTGCTTTGGATTCTTTACTCTATATAACTGAATTGCTGGGAATAAAGGCTTCAAACATTCTTTTCGCTTGGCGTTCTGACGGCATCGCGTCGGTTGTGACATTGACATCATCACTAGTGTACTTTAATTACCTTCCGATGACGTCGTAACTGACGCCACACTCGACACATTTACACCAAAATTCTAAATTAGGTACACATTTATATTGTAAAATCTTGAGCACAAACATTTAAGCCCTGAAGAGTCACGAACAAGGAACACATTGCGTTCCTTGGCAACATAATGGTTCAGTTAATACCACACCAATAACAATACCACACCATTACTGGAAATATGTGCTTAGGCTTCGATCCCTCGGGCAGACAATGTATGGTGTTAATTTTGTAGAAATTTGAAGGTTTTCCCAAGTATATAAGGTCGCACAAAGAAAAACACGATTACTTTTGACCGACCTTATATACGAAGGAATAGCACTTCTATGTAGCAATTTGGAAGCCATCCCATAAGTATAGTTCGTTCAGCTAATCCATATCCCATCACTTGAAATCTGTGTTTAGGCTTCTATCCCTCTGGCAGACAATGTGTAGTGGCAATTTTGTAGATATTTGAAGGTTTTCCCAAGTATATAAGGTCGCACAAAGAAAAACAGGATTACTTTTGACCGACCTTATATATTAAGGAATAGCACTTCTATGTAGCAATTTGGAAGCCATCCCATAAGACTGGTTCGTTCAGCTAATCCATATCCCATTACTGAAAATCTGTGCTTAGGATTCGATCCCTCAGGCAGACAATGTGTGGTGGCAATTTTGTAGATATTTGAAGGTTTTCCCAAGCATACAGAGTCGCCAAAAGAAACCCGATTACTTTTGACCTACCCTGTTTACTAAGGAAAAGCCTTCTATGTAGCAATTTGGAAGCCATATCTCATAATAATGGTTCGTTCAGTTAATCCAAATCCCATCACTGGAAATCTGTGTTTAGGCTTGTATCCCTCGGGCAGACAATGTGTGGTGGGAATTTTGTAGATATTTGAAGGTTTTCCCAAGCATACAGGGTCGCCAAAGAAAAACACGTATACCTTTGAACGATCCCATATCCTAAGGAAACTCACTTCTATGTAGCAATTTGGAAGCCATCCCATAAGTATGGTTCGTTCAGCTAATCCATATCCCATAACTGAAAATCTGTGCTTAGGCTTCGATCCATCATTCAGACAATACATATGTTGTGGCAATTTTGTAGATATTTGAAGGTTTTCCCAAGGATACAAGGTCGCCAAAGAAAAACATGATTACTTTTGACCGACCGTGTACCTAAGGAAACTCCGTTCAGCGTGGCAATTGGGAAGCCATCCCATAATAATGGTTCGTTCATCTAATCCATATCCCATCACTGAAAATCTGTGTTCAGGCTTATATCCCTCGGGCAGACAATGCATGTTTGGTGGCAATTTTGTTGATATTTGAAGGTTTTGCGAAGCATACAGGGTCGCCAAAAAAAACGATTACTTTTGAAATACCCTCTACACTAAGGAAATCGTCTACAAGGTCAAACTCATTTGGCGGAGCCTCTAACTCGTTCGCCTTGCTCTTACTTGCCTCTTCAGACTCATTAGATTTAGTCCGCCTTCGCTTGTTTTTATTTTTTTGAGTCTCTTTAGCTGTTTCATCTGCTCTC
This sequence comes from Protaphorura armata, assembly GCA_034700305.1. Taxonomy (NCBI): domain Eukaryota; kingdom Metazoa; phylum Arthropoda; class Collembola; order Poduromorpha; family Onychiuridae; genus Protaphorura; species Protaphorura armata. Next base: position 6,869 of record JAQIXO010000800.1, read on the forward strand.
TTAGTAGAAACTAATCCCGTGAGTTCAGACGAGTTATTCTTCTCTCCAGAATTTTGATAATTCGTGAACTCACCATCGTCTTCATTCAACATTACTGCAGGTAACCCAATATCCCATCACTGGAAATCTGTTCTTAGGCTTCGATCCCTCGGGCAAACAATGTGTCGTGGCAATTTTGTAGAATATTTGAAGGTTTTCCCAAGCATACAACGTCGCCAAAGAAAAACACGATTACTTTTGACTACGGTGTAGACTAAGGAAAGTCGCTTCAACGTGGCAATTGGGAACTCAACCCAATCTCTTCCACAAAGTACTAGTACTCAATCGCGATCCACCAAGTTGTATGACGACTGACGACTGACGAGTGTTCCCAAATACCAATAAAAAAATTCCAAGCCCCATTCTCACAGCCATATAGAGCACTTTCGGTCTAACCTAATTCTTGATTCCATAAATTCCATTGTCTATGAAGTTTCTAATTATTTACAGACATAGTAGTACATTACATATATATGCTAGATATTAACAAGATTAATGCACGCATAGTTTGCATAGAGCTTACTTAATACACCGCACCGTTTGGTTGGAATACGAATCACAGTATTCAGATTATAAGATATAAGTACTGATCGCCTTGAAACCAAATTGATTTCTTTCCAGGATAACATTGGAACTTTAAACCCAATACATTGAAAATGTTTCTTATGGAAATTTTATCAAAGTTGCGAAAATAGGATTCAAAATGTCAATGAAAGTGAGGGAAATATGCGTGTGTGAAAGGATATCACTTGATCCCCTCACCTTGAATGCGGAGACAATATCCAATTCCTATCGAAATCGTACTTATTCAATAACTCCCGGAAGGTTTAGTGATATTAAAATATACTTTTCTAAAGTTCTTCTAATACTAATTAGAATCTTTACAAAAAGAACTTACTTTGCAAAACAGTTGCAATGACGACAGCAAAGCGGAAACACATGAGGACTCTTAACCGTAAAAATGTCAAATGTCGGACTTGTCTTCGCGTAACAGGTGGAAACCTCCTCATGTACTGTAAGTAGGTTTTGGAATAGGTAAGTCAGTACTTGGAATACTTCCTGTACGTGTCTTAAGTTTTGGAGCAGTGGTTTCGGCTGGGTCAGAATTCTGAGTGCAGAGTTTCACGGATGTCCGGCTGGTTAAGACGATTGGAGTATATCTATCCGACATCCGAACTGATTGCGTCAAACAATTAAAGACCCGGGTGACAAGTGACGTGTGACACTACTCTGAATTATTTTTACGACATTTAAATATCGGGTGAAGGAAATTAAACAGAGTGCTTCCTGAGACTGACGTCGATGAGATGACGGAAGACTGTATTGAAGCTGAGTTTAATTATTTTACTTTGATTGCTCAGACTCGGACGTGAAGGAATTGTCATTACAGATTTCCATTGCGTCAAATCCCTAGGAAAACCGATCACCTGGACCTCTCAAATTAATTAGATTCAGGAAACGTATAAGTTGACCTTTAGAAACTACGTACTAGGATGAGATACGATGTACGTCAGTATGAAAGCATGATCTCAAATTTCACCCTGCTTACGCAAAACCTTCAAAATCCTGAAAAACTTTCCATTTTTCTTAAATTCACAGATTCTGCTTTCGTCAGAAAGAATAATCGAGAAGCTTCGACAGATTTTTCTATATAGTATCACGGCACGGGTCCGATTTTCATGCCTTCGTGAAAGATACTACTTTGTGATGACGCATTCATCTCTTCATTCGACATTCCCTCGCATGTAAAATGAAAACTGATCTCTCAAAGTAAATATTTGTTTATTCCATTCAAACGACTGCACAATGAGAAACACTAACCGGGGTGAAAAAAAAGTTCTATGGTGGTTTTTAATTATCGGACTCGATTGCGTATTACATCCGCATCCGACGTTAAAGAAACCGTCACACTCCAATTTACGTCACGTAATTAGTACAAAATTGGCTTTGTTGTAGTTGATTGGAAAATCTCAAAAGAGAGCTAATTTCTTAGACAATCCAGAACTTAATGATTATATTTCAATATTTCTTTTGCAAAATTTTCTGAAATCTCGACTAACAATAAGTGTCAATATAGCTGGAGAATCACAAATAAAAAATATTAATTTTAGTTCCATGTTCCATTCGCTATAATTTTTATTTTGCTGAAAGACTGACACGTAGATGAGGTACTTTAAACCAATTCGAATAAAACGTTTTCATAGTACTAGGTCGCATGCCAATGCCACTACGAAAGGAATACGATAGATTTTAATCTTCTAAAACGATTTTAATTTTACGTAACGTAGGCTAATGGAACTAAATGTTTGGAACCGTAAGCAATTGAAATTACATATGAATTGAGTGATTTCAAGATGTTTTACGACCAGAAGAACAAGAAGGGTTGGGAAAATTGGGTCACCCATTAGGAATTCTACGGTGTATCCGTATTACGTACAACCACGACCTTCATGATTACACATATGACTGTAAATTAACACTCACACCTCACACTTCGGTTTATAGTTGGGCAACTTAAAATAATTAAAATCGGAGAGGTAATTCCTCTGTTTTTATGGATTTCCAAATGTCAACCTAGAGACTCTCCCGTCTTAACTAGGGTTGCCAGCATCTCTCGATCAAACTAGTGAAAGAACACGTTCCACTCACATCGTCATCGTCACATCTACATCTAGGGTGATTGGATGAATGATTCATTTCATCAGAGGCTACTTAATGGAATATATGTGACTAATCTGTGTACGTCATGAAAACCTGACCTTCCAGAGACTTCGGAGTCAGATGTTCCAGGGGTTTCTTCTTAATACAGGGTGTCCGAAAACGAACCCACTTTTCTTGCTTGCTGTATGCCGTAGCATGCACAATATAACACAATGGTTAGTTTGGGACACCCTGTATAGCACGGTCTAACTCAACACAAGATGTTCAAGTGATGTTCAACGTAGAAGCTAGCTTATCTATCACCCTTCAATGCACTCGCACGAAACCCGGAAATTCTACAGCGAAATAGCTGCAATTGCGTAGTTTTTACTTTCATGGAAAGTGAAGGTGAATTAATTTATCAAGAATATGAATAATAATATGAATAAGAATATGAGTTGTCCATAATCTTTGTCATCCCCCAAAAAAATGTTAGTTATCAGGAATTCAACTGTTGCCGATATTCGGACGAATACCTACATTATGTACTACGGTGTGTTATAGCATTAGTACAGAAAGTACAGATGGACAGAGAGTCCACCACGTTAGTACAAATTCTGATTTGGTATGCTAATAATACAAAGATGGTCAGGGCAGTATGCAGTAGACTGGATACCTGTATAACTTTAGCCTTGTTCAGATATCTCTTGGGGTAAGAAAGTTGGGAATAAACTGGATTGACTCCGGTGGGGTGTTCAGTGAAAAGCTAGCTTTAGTAAACCATCTCATGAAGTGAAAGTCAGGAATTTCAATTAGCATCCCAGGTAAGATGAATGCCAGTCTGCCAATATCGCATTCTTATGTTGTCTGTTTATCTGCTATCGTATAGTTTCAAATTATTCAAATATACTAGACTACAGGATAGATCTCAGACATTTGTGTTGTGAGTCCTAGTCCTAGCCATAATCATGTCCCCACCGCACCGCTTTATCTTGAGAAACTTGAGATGATGTCCAACCAGGGATGTGTAATTTAAAGGAAACTAATCTTTCACGCCTCACAGGCAGATGTTAATTACTCGAATACGAGCACTTGATTTCAAAGAATCATCTTATAAAATCTCATCATATCAGCTAAACTACAAGTAGCGTATCTGACTTCACCCCAAGAACCAAATCCATTCGCTAGATTGTAGTTTACAGCATTTTTCCAACTACCTGACTTTACACACAACACTCTGACTGACTGAGTCGTCCACAAACTAGTGTACTTGGGCCTATCGTCTATCCACTAAATTATTTCTATTTCCATTCCCACAGGAATTCCAAAGTAAATCACGAAGCAGATATTGGTAAATGAAAACTACAGAGACAGTACATTTTATTCTACTTAAATTTTTTTATTTTGGACACATTTGAAAACCAACAAGAGCCAGAAGATTGTCAACGTGAGTAAAAACTATTTATATTTATGCTAAACATAAAATAAGGTAAAAAGGGTATATTTTCAATCTTCAGTTTCACTTTCACCCTCACGTTTAAAATCAGGATTGATATTCCATCTCCAAATCGACGAATCGTCACAAACACAAATGAGAACTTTTCCATCTCTGGACAACGCGGTTTGCCGAATGGTCGATTTACATTTTGGATGGGATAAAATGTGTGTTTCAATTGAAAGGACGTTTTCCGCAGACAAGTCATACACGTATGTTTTTCCACGTTTATTTCCCAAGGCTAAAGTTGTTTTGAAAAAGTCCATTGAGAAACGTATAAACCAAATGTCACAATCTTCCAAATCAAACGTATGGATTATCCTGTTGAGCACATAAAATATATGTCAGTAAATGATTTGTAGTTAGTATTAGTTAGTAGTTTCGGATAACAACATAAGGGGCAATGTTAGAATACAGTCTGGTTGCATACATATGCAATGGAATATCTAAACGTACAGTAAAATATTTTCATTCTCCGCCAGAAGCAAATCCAATCGTGAAGTTTCAAAAACACTAACACACACTCTAAACATTTCATTTAATGAGTGACGGAAATCTACACGAGAATCAAGTAGCAACTAGAAATGCCAATTGAAATGTCTAACCCACTCTATAACATACCGCAGACTGTAAAGTTAGGTTGTGTAATGTACTATATGTGAAACATAATACGTCCGAAGTCAACAGCCTCGAGAAATTCAGATATTTCGATACATCTTACCAAAGGCCTCGTAACGAATTGATGCCAAATTAAAAACTTACGTTTTATCCGTTGTTTCCAGATCTAGTTCGTCCCACTCCTGATCAATCGTGCCACCTTTCCAACAAACCAACGTGTCTTCACAAGACTGTAAATGAAAAAAAAACGTGTTAGACCAAAATTGTATTTCTTTGTTGAAAAAATTTAATCATATAACATATTATGTCCAATTAAGTTTCACTTTCACATTTGGATTTCATTGGGCTTAGGATGAAAAATAAAAATTCGGGAAGAGAAGACGAGACAGAGAGATGTCAGGTCAATCAATTAATCAATTAATTAATTGGTCTAATTGAATCTATTGAATTGAGAACTTTAGTCTAAAGTAAATCTAAAACCCCATTAAACATTAGTACAAAACAAATTATTTTACAATTAAAACTCTTTTCCCTCGCTGGGCTTGAACTGTAAGTGTGAATAGAATTTCAATTTACCTTTGATATGATGAACTCCCCAAACCATTTGGCACAATCTACGTAATTTTTGTGGACGTCTCGGTGCGAGTAGTCCGCAAATTGTTGTTTAAATGTGGGAAAGGACCCGCTACTACAAATGACAAATGACAGAATTATTATTTAAGGAATATGGTTTAATTGGTTTAAATGGTGGTGGATAAATATAACGATCTGATTTATTTTCTTCAAGGATGTCAGATTACAAAATCTTAATATGAAGTGCTTATATCTTACCGATTATTCTTCGGGTTATACAAATTAGATTCCTTTATGAGTTTCTCAAGTCGAGGCGTGTTCAGATTCCAAACTTTTATGTTATGATCCATACCACATGAGACAATTCTTGTGCCAGTCATGTTAATATCGACCGCAAGAACCTCATCAATGTGCCCGTCAACACCACCAAAGATGGCCACACAAACATCCGTTTTAATGTTCCATAATCTCATTGCATGGTCCTGAAATTGAAATTAACGGATTTTTGTTCAAAAAACATATTGTAATTGTAATCAAGAATAGCAATAAAAAAATCAAATCAGAACAGAAAGTTTACCCTAGAACCGGACAGCAAAATATGTTTAAACTTAGGATGAAAGACGAGATCATTAATAGATTGTCCGTGTCCTGTAAAATGCTTGATGCATTTTCCAACTGAGGGAGAAAATATTCTAATAATCCCTTGGGCTCCAGCAGCGGCTAAGATTGGTTTTCCTTGTCTATCATCGGTCCATGCACAACAATAAAAACACTCATCTATCTGTAAAACAAAGGAATTTGAGTTCATAAATTTTCAATCAATACAAAGCAAGAAATGAACATGCCAACTGGCTGGACCTAAAATATTATTCTGAGCTATTTAAGATTGGTTTTGCTGTTATATCAACTAATTACATATTTCACCATAACCCAAAGTACAGTGATTACTATCCTCATATATTTTTTTACACCATTCATTGAAGTGTACTAGTTGTTGCAAATATTCAATCAATTTGGTATAAAATTGAAATCGTTCAATGTTAGCGACAGCGAATAAAAAAGTGTAAGAAAATAAAATAAAGTAAAAACGTTTGACGTACACTGGGATCTTCATAACATTGAAGTAGTTCCAAAGATCCGTCATCACAGCACAAGTAAGTTGTCACTCGACGGCCCCCACACGTCGCCAAGACCAGTGGTTCGCCTTCTATGTTTTGAGGAGTCAATTTGCAACCATAAAGGGGTTTTTCATGATCTTCCCAGACCATAGCACTGAAAGAAAAAGTTAAATAGTGGATTTTTAGGTAAATCGTTTAAACGGAAAATAATAAGCAACTTTCAGAACAACTACTACAAAAAGACTCCGAGTAGTCAGAGACGTCGAGACGTACCTAAGAACGTATCTCTGTTTGTTTCGGTCTTCTTTTTCCTTGGTGGCTGCTGCTTTTCCCTTTTTCATCCTTCTCCGACTTCCTGAGGAAGGTTTTGGCTTCTTTTTGGGTTCTGTACCATTTGGCTTCTGTTTCGGTTCGACAACATTTGGGCTCTGTTTGGGTTTGGAACCACTTTTCAACGGTGGTGGGGGGTAAGGAACTTTAAAAACAAAATCGTCAACCACAACCTTAGTCGCCTCAGATGTTGAAGAAGCACAGCTCTGACCCGCAACCTCAGTCACCTTAGATGTTGAAGAACAGGCCTGACCCTCAACCTCAGTCCCCTCAGATGTTAAAGCACAGCTCCCGTGATTCAGATTCTTAATCTCAGTCTCAGTCACAATCCAGTTACCATCCACCTTCTTCCACGACGACCTTTTGGAAATCACTGGGTTACTGTAACTCACCCCCTCAGATGTTGATGCAGAAGAGCTCTGACCCTCAACGTCAACCTTATCAGTCACCTCAGATGCTAAACCAGAATTCACGTCCATGTCCGTGTCACCATCACGGCCCTTCGGAGTCGTTGTCGTCGGTTTCATGGATGACATGGTGTAAAGGGTGATGGTCTTGACCGTTGACCCTTCAAGATTTTCTTCTTTTTTTTCTTTCCTTTGGTTTTCTGTTGAAGACTGGAGAGATGGACCCAAACAACCTCACAAGTGCGCTTCTGTTCCACAACTACCAAGCCAAGTCGACCACGCCGTCCCCAGTACAGTACGCCACACAAGATTGGAATGGAAGGGTGAATGGAAAAAAAAGAGCCGACAATTTTCAGCCTAAAGAATTGAGAGAAAGGAATAAATGAAAGGGAGGAATAGGCGGGATCATTTTTAGCGCTATTTGCTGGCAGGCAGGCTAAGGCTAAGGCTCTGTAATTTTATACAAGTCACCCAGAAGAGTAGTTGGAAGATCTTGAAAATTCAGTTTTTTTATCCATACAATTCCTTCCGATTGCCAATATTGGATTTACATTTAATGGACAGATCAATTTTATTCTCATTGGATGATTTTGATTGGATTGGATTTGTATAGGTGTACCTACGAAACAAACAAAAAAACACGGCATGCATGCACTGTTATTTTGTGTGATTAAAAATTAACGATTAATGAATACTAGAAACGATTTTTTATATAGTTCAGTTGAAGCTATTCTATGTATACATTTTTGCTTGAAAGGGGGTATTGAATTGACCATACTGTTACCGTTGGATGACTGATAAAAATAAGTGGTTCGTCATAAGATAATGTGAAAGGACATTTTTCATGTATGTGAAAGAATAGATCATATTTTAACGTCTTACGTCTTTTAATGTCTTACACCTTACTTAAGTTCAGGATTCATGGGATTTTCAAAAATAAAAAGTTTACACGTTATTTCTAAATTCGTACATACCATGCACTGCACTGGTTAATTCACCACCATTATAATAATATAATATAAGTTTGTGCTTTGTGCATGAACAGTTAATCAGAACTTAGAACTGAATATTAGACAAATATTGCGTACACTTGAGCTCCTTTATGGTGCGGTGCGTAAAATTACATTAACAAATCCTTTCTACAAAAACTAATAAATTAAAAGATATCCGACTGTACATATATGGTTGTATAATATGGATTAACCCATATAGGATTTTCTTAAAGTGTAGTACACGATGGCGTAGGTTTTGATGCAATGCATATGCAAGACGTAGAATCGTAGAAATAAGGCATGATATCGTAACCAACCACAATGCATGATGACGCGTTAAAAAATCAGCTATAGGATGATGATTGAACTAGGGATTCCAATACCGCTGCGGTAGTGGAGTTTGCGGTATACGGTATTTGCGGTATTCATGGCTGCGGTATTG
>JAQIXO010000801.1:0-15515 GCA_034700305.1 Protaphorura armata
TTGGATAATCTGTCGTGCGTTTTGGAATTATCTGTCGTGCGTTTCGTTTTATTTGTCGTGCAATAATATATTTCCCATTATTTTTTCTCGAGAAAAAAATGTATCGAATAGTTTTGCCGATTCTGGTTGTGGGTGCAGTTGGCATTGCGGTTGTTGGAATTTATAGGATCGGTTTTCGGGCCTTACGTCACGCAACTCACCGGATTGATGAAGTTGGATCTCAAATGACAGAAGCCCTGAAAAGTACAACCAATGCCTTGAGTAAATTCGAAATAACTGTGAATCGGACACGTGAGAGGATGAAGTCAAAATTGGAACTCATTCTTGAAATGGCAGAAAATTTGTACAAATTCGTGAAGGTCGTTACTATTATGATTTTAGTAATACTGAGCACATGCATTATTTATGGTATTGTGTGTCTAGTTGACCTTCTCGGCTTTTCCTTGGTTCTGATTTTGGCTTGTACTCTGGTTGTTTTAATTTGGTTGATAACACACATTGGAAAATACAAATCGGAGATGGTGCAATTGAAATCTCTGAAAGACACAAGCACGGACGTGAGTGAAATTAAAACAAATGTGAATCAAATAAGAGATTTCTTCAAGTACTTGAAGGTCATTGTGATCCTGGTTGTATTCATACTGAGTATGTACGCCATTAATTTAGCTGTGTCTCTAATGGAGGACTTCCTCGTCCTTTCTTGAAAAACGGTGAATAACGAAGAATTGTTCAACAAACAATACTTTCACATTGACAACTTTGAGGCATTGGTGATAGCTCTCGTTGTTTATTTTGGATTTCTTAATGCAAACTGAATTGGATAAGAAACAATTGAAGTGTAAATTTTAATTTTTAATTGGAAAGGAAGGTTCTTTGATTTGATTTGTTTTCTTAATTAGTGTACTTGTGTACTTTCCAATACGTCCGTATATACAAATATGTTTATCGATTGTCTAACTATGACAACAAAAAAAAATTAATAAATCTCCTCCTGTACATATAAGATTCAAGAATCAAGATTTTGATTTATTATTAGCAACGATTACAGCCCACGCAATATAACATCTGAAAGCTGGCCGATTTCAACTTTATGAATTTGCATATGACTTGGATATTTAATCCCATAGTATTGTACGCGCATTGCGTTCATTCCTACACAGCTAAATCATATAAGCAATCTACATCTAAAAAGATTGATTCATTATGTTGAACATTGATGTGTGAAATTAAACTGCCCGACAGACCTTGGATTGTAATAAACCTTGCATTGATTTCGAAGGCAATTTATGCATCGGAAGCGTGAACCCTAACCACTTTAGAGCATTCAAAATTAAATAATTAAATACTGTGAGATTAAATAATAAATCCTAATGACACTAATGGTACACTCAGTTGAGAAATGCCATTAAATTATATGGAGTTTTCGTGTCGCGCTCTTGGAGTTATTTCTCTATTTAACAGAAGATGCCGATGCTGGGATTTCGTGGAACTTAAGGTTTAAATAGTTTATGAATTCCATGTTTTGAATGCTGGTGGAAAAATACATCTAGGGAGCCAGGGCAGTGCGGAAATATTACTCCATAAAAACGATCGTAGGATAGGCAACATAAACCCGTGCAAATAAGGGATATAAAAACAAATGTTACGTGAAACGAACATGTAGAAAACAATTGAATAATTCGAGTGACTTTACTGAGTTCAAAACTGAATTTCTCGATAATGTAATACTTCTTTCTTAAGAGGGGATGACTACATTGATGGCAGGATTTATTAGCACCCGAATGACTTTCTCTACAGCTATCAGCTGTTCAATCTTTCATAAACTTTCACTACATCATAACCGGTCAAATCACGCAATATTATATTCTGACGCTATAAGTGTGAATGTACTATTTATTTATGGCGTAACGCTTACTCTGACCCTCTCTTTTCCGCTGGCACTTTTTGGTCGGTTGCTCTACCGATTAATCGTAACTGTAAAGACGAGCCAAATACAGTCCTCTATATTCGTACCCCAATCATTTCCGGTAAGTTAGTCTGTTCATAAGAGCAGTGAGTGTACGACTTTTACATACGCTGCTCCAGCTGTCCATCCTGTGCAGTAAGATTTTCTAATCACAAGAGTAGATAGTTTAGAAGAAGATTAACAACCAACACAAAATATGTGAAATGAAAAAAAAAGTCATCGGTAGGCGTACGGTTGCCTGGATACCATTGCGCTTATCAATGTCGTTTTTTCATTTCAAGATATTTTGTTCTGAATCTTCTTCTAAACTATCTATTTTTGCTTGACCTTGGTCATTCTGCACTTCAATTTTTGAAATTCGTTTCCAATACTAAACATAAAGTAAGTCATTCTGGAGAGAGAGGTTTTAAGTGTGGCGTGTGTCACAAGTGTTTCGGAACCTCCACTGTTCTGAATGAACACCTGAAAATTCACACTGGAGAGAAGCCGTTCAAATGTGACTTGTGTGAGAAGACAGAGTATTCTGAATGCACACTGGAAAGTTCGCAATTGAACCGAGAGGTCACTCATTTTAGAACATCAAACTTAAATGGGTTATATTACTAGAAATGATTCGATATAAGATCATCTAACTTTATTCTAATTTTAATTTCATTTAAATATTACTCATTAAAATAATCCTAAACAATTAAATTATAATTGTAAATACTCAATTATCCGTAGAAAAATCTTTCATTATTAACCCAAAATTGTAATTTGCCAACGTTATAACTATCCTGCTATAATAAACTACACCACACAGTCATATATTTTCATTATAATTTATTTGTCAAGTTACATATTACAAATTACAATTTTTCTTTGGTATTTCCAATTTGCCAAATGTATGCTGCCATAACTTTGCCCTGTATTTTGAAATTAGAAAATAAACCATCAACTCAAAAATTCAAAATATGTACATTTTTCCCTGTTCTAATTTTAAGCCTTACCCCATTGATGTAATTAAGGATATTCATCTTTTCATTCTGTGAGTGAGCCCCATCATCAGATGAACCAATCGGTAACATCAAAACATTCTTCTTCGTCACATCCTGAAATGTACATTTTTTTTTAAATTAAAAACTCTATGATTTTGAAATCAAAATATTTTTGTTACCTCTAAAACAAGGGTGATAGGAATAGAACCCCCATTCCTCGTCAAATCTGGCGGGATACCCCAAACCATTTCAACTGCCTCAGCAGCTGCAATAAAATTAGGATGTTTTGGATCTGAAATCCATGGCATTCCACTCCCTGACAGTGTTACCTTGAGAAGAAGCCAAAAATTAACTTGATAAAAAATGACAAAAATACCCTTAGAAAATTTTCATTACCTTCATTGAATTTTTTGACCCTCTTTCCTGCCATTTTTTGTTAATGTACGCTGTAACAATTTTCTTCATTTCATTCGGGGTTTGATGTGGCACAAGACGTATTGAGAATTTCCCAATGACTTTCTGTGGGATGACTGTCTTTTGTCCTGGTCCACTGAACCCCCCTTCAATCCCATGAATACTTAGCGAAGGATAACGCCAAATCCCCATCAGAGTTTTGACCTTATCTCCAGGGTAACGAAGAGATTTGATTCCATTTACTTTTTGGAATATGTCCATGTCAAAGTCAAGGTTTGTGTACATTGAGGTTTCTTCGGGTGTGAGAGGGAGGACGGTGTCTAATATTCCAGGGATCAAAATGTCTCCGTTTTTATCAACCAATTGGTCCAGGAGGTAAATCAGATCTGCCATCGCTTCATGGCTGAAAAAAACAAACAAGATATATTTAAAAAAATATTCTAAAATTTTAAGTACATTTTTGACTTACATAGATCCTCCATAGATCCCACTATGCAAATCCATACCAGCACATTGAATTTCTAACATAAAATATGAGAGACCACGAAGACCGTATCCTAGAGCAGGTGTCTTTTCAGATGTCCAATAACTGTCAGAAATAACCGTGGCGTCGACACCCTGGAGAAAACAGTGAATAGAAATTTAAGAACGCCTTATTTGGAATGCATTCCTTAAAAAGAAGTCTGTGGAAAATTTGTATGTATACCTTCAAATGTTTATCTTTTTGTTCTCGTATAATTCTCTCCAAATCTGGTGAGCCAACCTCTTCAAACGCCTCGAAAACAAACTATGTATAAAAATTTCAAAATATGTATAAAAAGGGCGCCATTTTCAAATAATGTGCAGTTGCAGTTGCAGTGCACGGAAAGTGCTCTATGGAGTAATGGGATTCACCTTAAGATTGGCGGGGATTTCAACACCCGACTTTTGATAAGCCTCGACAACATTCAACCATGCAATGACAGGCCCTTTATCATCCGTAGTTCCACGGCCAAACAATTTCCCATCTTTTTCTGTCATGATGAATGGATCAGTGTCCCATCCATCTTCCTGTATTCAAGAAAAATAATTTTCATAAGATTCATACACTAATTGAAAAAGCAAAGATTGATATAAAATTACCACTGCCCCTGGTTGTACATCCAAATGTCCATAAATCAAAATGGTTTTTTTATTTGGATCATGGCCAAGTTGAGCCAGAATTACAGGTGGGATTTGGAGCTTGGCTCCGCTCGGATGATTCTACACAATAAATTATGATATAATTTTGGAATAATATGTAAACAATTTACTCAGAATGTCATACCTCTTGACCAGTGACCTCTTGCGTCACAATCGCACCCAATGACTTCAACTTATTGCTAACCCACTGAATCATTTCAAAGACTGTGGGCCTTTGAACAGGTGAAGATGAAATGGACTTGATTGCAATCACTTCTCCTAATTTGGTAATGAAGGAGTCTTTGTTGCTGTCCATGTACCTAAAGAGGTCAAAGTTCATAAATGACTATAACGGCAAAAACGACGACAAAGCGAGATGATCTTACGAGAATATTTTAGAGAGTTCATCTGGTACGGAATGAGCTGAATTCAAAAATATAATGAAACCATATGGTGAAAAATATGACAGGACAACGCAACGGTATTAAATGTTTCCATATGTCCATATGTCTTGTAAGTGTTTACAAAAAAATATAATATGTACCTGATTCGTAATGAGGAAGGAAGGTGAGAGCTCCAAACACAAACAAGGAAAACCAAGTTATCTTTAGATTCATTTTTCAATTTAAATATTTAAAAAAGTATTTAATGTATTTTTACAAAAGTCAAGGCAATTAATTCAATGCAGAGAATCGAAAGGTTGAAAAGGATTGGAAATTATAATGTCCAAAGTAAAGTTAGGGTTATGTTTATGTTGTGTTTACATTTGAGTTTTTATAGTTCTTTGTTTAAGTAAACATTTCTTTAGCTCCTTCCGGTGTCAACATGGATTGAGGGACGCATGTGTCACTGACTGGCACTGTACAGGCGACAAAATTCTGGCATGAAATGATGTACCTAAAATATTCTAATTTGGATTTAATGGCATGCCAAGCATACATGGTCGTGCTGAAAAATAGAAATATAGCTTTGCTTATATTTTATTGAAATTTATTAAGGTCAATTATAATTGCCATTGTGTGTGTTGTATGTGTATGTTTTTAAAGATTTCCAGACCAAGACCAAGACCATTGAATTAATAACGATTCGTATTTTCATTGTTGATTTTGCGTTAAAGCCATGCAATTTCTTTGAGAGGTAATCCATATCATAGTCATAGCTACGTATTGAAATTATTAATCAATCAACAACTTGCCCGTGCCGACCACATTAAGTGCTCCCGCGATGCGATGTTTGAAGATTTATTTTTGTTGTGGTCATTCCTCCAAACGCCGCCCAGGACACAACACAATTAATTCCCAGACTGATAGAATGAATAATTAATTACAATATTGGCTAACCAACTCAACTGTGTGTGCGTGAACAAGACTTACGCTTTACGCGTAGTGATAAATTTAACACTCGACAGTCCAAATTTGCACAATAACTTGTCAACATCTCCTGAGATAAAAATGCGTTTCTTCTTACTCGTACTAATGTTTGTGTTGGCCATTTCATGGGCCCATTCTTGGCAAATGTTTGAGAATGGAGAATTCCCACCTCCAATACAACTTTATAAAAGATTTATAAAGGACAATGAAGGTAAGTGAAATTGATTCTTTTGTGTGTGCACAATTAATGCACACAATAATCGTTTGTCTCTTATTGACATTATCCGATTCATTTCAGGCAATTAATTTCACCTGCATGCCGATGCAGTAAGTGCCATGCCGTGCCCAGCAACACCTACCTGGAAATTCCGTAGTTACAAAATGAGGTTTCAAAAATCAAGAAAAATAAATTGTGTTCTGAAAATATTTTTAATTAATTGATAAAATTGTATTGCGGATTTTGAATACTAATGGAGCCTTATACTTTTGACCAAATAAATCCAATTAGTGAAGTTTGCATTGTGGAACACAAGAATACATTTTTTAGTAGTGGAATCTAAACTCAATCAGAATCCTTGAATCGTCGATAAGGCACTACCTGCTTAATTAGCCATCTCAATGCTAATGCTAACAGGGCGGGTACGGATTTCCTATGCACCCTGTACTCTAACATGACATATTGCGGCAAGTTGATAATAACATCGGACTTCCATCCTTGCTTCCTTCAAATCTCACGAATTGCTTTCGATTTCAAATCACTCAAATTGAAATTCAGTCAAATCAAAAGAAATTCAAAATTGAAATATCAAATAAATGCAAATCATTTTAAATAATTAAATATTTTGTTTTATGGTCAAGTGATTTCACAATAAAATAATTAAACATTGTATTTAACATTGTCGGCGCCAACCAACATTATTAGGTAAATCCATCTGAAGGAAATTGGCGGAGGAATATTTTTTCTAACTAACTAAAATTTACTAAAATTAATTAACTTTTTAACTAAAATTTGTATGTAATTAATGGACAAAATTACAAAACTTTAATTAATTCTAGGAGTCAAGAAATGTCTGGAATTGAAGGGAATCCATTTTCATCACCATTCTCTCTTCAGGCACTGAACAATGACATTGTAATTTATTAATATTTTGTAAAATAAAGTTATTGTCGGACGGAAGCATAAAAATTTAAAAAGAATCCTGTTCGAGGAGAAGAACTTTTACATTTTAAAAGTGAGCTTTCAAAATTGAATTAATTTTTCATTTTGTTTCCAGGTTGTACAAGAAATCATATCTTATTTGGGGCCCAAAGTCCATGACCTTATAAACTATCGATCAGTGTGTCACAAATGGAACGACTTAATTGTACGAAAAATCAACAAGACCGGACCATCACTCCAAATTCCTTTACGATATGGACCGGATATTCCACAGATAATTGTGAAGTCTAACGCCAGACGCTGGGCTCAGGAAATTCTGGAAAATATTTCCATCGCTCTGACTGGAACTGCTTCCAGACTGCTCTTTGACACGGTCGTGGTTGACCGTGACTTTTACTTGGCAGGGGTCGTGTTGAAATGGAAACAATTCTTGGAAGCTCATGGAGAATCTATCCGCCATCTTAAATTCAAAATTCGCAGTCACGAATTTCCAAAATTGTCTAAGAACCATGTGACTGACTGTGATGAAATTGTGACCATGAAGGATTTGGTGTCTACTTTCTCAGCGACACCTAATTTGGAATCATTGTATTTTTCCATCAGATTTTCAAATTATTTGTCTGGACCGGCGACGCAGCCCGAGCCCATGGTTCTCAATTACCTTCCTATTCTTCCTAAGCTCCACAAGTTGATGAATATCACAATCCGAGAGCCCAAAGGAATTTCTTATACTGGTGCACTTTTGAGTCAAATCCTTGGCATGGCCCCTAATTTGACATCATTGTGTATCAAACCTTCCAGCCTTCTTTCAACCCATGCTGCCATCATGAATTCCATGAACCAAGGCGTCAAACATTCATTGACCTCACTGAAAATCAGCAATGCACAAATCACCGAGTTCTATTTAGACCCTGGAAATGTTATGTATTTCCCATACCTACATCTTACATCTCTGGAATTGAATAATATTTGTGGGTTGAGAAGATACGATTGGATTAGTAAATTACTCCTCGCTCAACACAGTTCTCTCATCAAATTAGTTCTAGGGAATCAAAAGAACTCTCCTTATCCATTGTTAACGGTAAATTTTAATTAAACACCAAAAGGTTTCGGAAGTGTCAATTAATTGCTATTTTTTTGTGTGTTTAAAGATTCAAGACTTAACAACCAATTCGGCCACTATGTGCTTTGTTAAATTCCCACCTGTCATGGAACACTTGAAATTCCTGGAAGTGAATTTGTGTTCATTTCGACCATTCAGAGATGGACGGTATGAAATTCAATTTCCTGCCTTGGAATCCATTACATTGAGTGGGGCTAGAGAGAATGGAGATGGGAATGAGTGGACATTACATCACATGGGAGGATTAATCCCAATGAGATCTGATCAAAATCTTACTCTCAAACATTTTTCTCTGATTGGTCCAATCGAGAAGTCGAATCAGATTGATCTCATCACGGCTGTACAAGTGTCATTTCCCATGGCAGAGTGGAAGTTCCATTCAGAGTCAGACAAACAATGTTCTGTGAAGGTACAAATGGATCTATCAATCTACTATGAGCACATCAAGAATAGAAATAATGTTAATGTTTAAATAGTCACTACATTACCACCAATAGGTTCAAGACTTTCGTTATTAATTGTTTTAATAATTATATACAATTTATTCCTGTTGAATTTGAATTTTCAAAATCATTTCAAAATTTGGTAAGATTTTACGAATAAACTATGGATTTATCTAACAATTAAGTTAGAAAGTGACTCAAGGATTAAAAATACCATGTGATCCTGTATTTATTAATTTCGTGTCAAGTTAATTTCCTTTGCATATTTATGAAAGTATGTATTAATTAGTCGTATCATATCTCAAGTTAAGTTTCTCAACGCTAACAGGCCAGGGTATGGAATTTCTAGGCACCCTGTACTCCGTACATTGCGCATTGGGGTAAGTTGGTAATATCATCGGACTTCAATCCTTGCATCCTTCAAATTCCACGAATTGTCAACATTTTCAAATCACTCAAATTCAAAAGAAATAGAAATTGAATTGAAATTGAAATTGAAAATTTTTCATCAGCTGTATTAAATTAAACATAATTAAATAAAGAACTACACTAAATTTAAATATTGTTTTGTGGTCAAGTGATATCACAAGAAAATAATTAAACATTGTATTGTCGGCCAACCAACATTTTCAGGTAAATTATTCTGAAGCAAATTGGCAGAAAAGAATAATTTATTTTTCTTAAACGAAAACTTGTATGTAATTAATGTACAAAATTACAAAATCAAAATCATTTAATTGTAGGAGTCAAGAAATGTCTGGAATTGGATGGAATCCATCCTCATCACCATTCACTGCCCAGGCTTTGAACAACGACATTGTAAGTAAATATTTTCAGAAATATAGTTAACTGCCATTTATTGATAGTCTTAAACATAAGAGTTAGCAGCGTAAAATTTGACAAAAAACCGGTCCAGGAAATTTGCCCTTTTTAAAAGTGGGCTTTTATAATTGAATTAATTTTTATTTTATTTTACCAGGTAGTAAAAGAAATCATATCACATTTGGGGCACAATCTCAACGACCTCATAAAGTATCGTTCAGTTTCTCATAAATGGAATGACTTAATTGTAAGGAAAATCAACAAGTCTGGACCTTCCCTCCAAATCCTTTTACGATATGGACCAGAGATTCCACAGATAATCACAAAGTCTAATGCGAGACGCTGGGCTCAGGAAATACTGGAAAATATTTCCATCACTCTGACTGGAACTGCATCCAGACTTCTATTTGACACGGTCGTGGTTGACCGTGATTTTTACTTGGCAGGGGTCGTGTTGAAATGGAAACATTTCTTGGAAGCTCATGGAGAATCCATCCGTCATCTCAAGTTCAAAATTCGCAGTCAGGAACTTCCAAAATCGTCAGAGAACCACGTGACTGATTGTAATGGAATTGTGACCATGAAGGATTTAGTGTCTACTTTCTCAGCGACCCCTAATTTGGAATCATTGTATTTTTGCATCAGATTTTCAAATTATTTACCTGGGCCGGCGA
Source organism: Protaphorura armata (assembly GCA_034700305.1). Classification (NCBI taxonomy): domain Eukaryota; kingdom Metazoa; phylum Arthropoda; class Collembola; order Poduromorpha; family Onychiuridae; genus Protaphorura; species Protaphorura armata. The sequence goes on from JAQIXO010000801.1 coordinate 10,110, forward strand.
AACAACCCAAGCCGTTTGTCTATGGTAACCTTCCGTTCGACAAGTTGACGAATATCACCATTCGAGAGCCCAGAGGAATTTCTTACCCTGACATATTTTTGAGAAATATTCTTGGCATGGCCCCTAATTTGACCTCATTGTGTATCAAACCGTCCAACCTTCTTACAACCCATGCTGCTGTCATGAATTCCATGAACCATGACGTCCAACAGTCCTTAACCTCCCTGAAAATCAGCAATGCCCATTTTCCCGTTTTCAGTGCCCACATAAACACAATCCACTTTGCATTCCTACATCTTACGACCCTGGAATTGAATAATATTTCTGGAATGGGAAGACACGATTGGATTGAAAAATTACTCCTCGCTCAACACAATTCTCTTATCAACCTCATTCTCGGGGATAGAAAAAGTTCTCAGCCCTTGTTACGGGTAATTTTGATTTGCAAGTGTGTCTCAGCCTACCGGTGAGTGTCATGTCAATTAATTTAATTAATTTCTATTATTATTTAAAGGTTCAAGATATTACACCGACAATGACCGCTTCATGTTTTGTACGACTTCCTCCTGTCATGGAACATTTGAAATTCTTGGAAGTCAATTTATCTAAATGTCTACCCTTCCGAGGTGACTCGTATGAAATCCAATTTCCTGTCCTGGAGTCATTAACATTGAGTGGGGCTAGGGAGAATGGAAATGGGAACAAGTGGACTTCAGACCACGTCATTGGTTTACTCAGATTGGGATCCAGTCGGTGTCATACTCTGAAACAATTCTCTCTCATTGGTCCAATTGAGAAATTGAGTCAGAGGAGCATCAATATTGGTGTACAAACGGTATTTCCTATGGCGGAATGTCATTTCCATTCAGAGTCAGACAATCAGTGTTTCCAGGAAGTGCGAAAAGAGCTATCACGCTACCATGCGCGCATCAGGGAAAGAGAAGGAAATATTCAACATATTTAAATCATAATTACCATCGACCATTTCCATAGCCTATAGGATAACGATTTATAATTATTTTAATAATTAAAATAGTAATATCAAATTAATTGTAAATAATTTTACGGCCATGTGTTTTATTTTAACGAATGACTGACTGAGAACGGTGATAAATATTTGTGGATTACGACTGATTTATTTGGACTGTTAACCTAAACAATGGCAACAAATAATATTAGAATTGAAGATATGGGTAAGTCACTAAGATTGCATTGTACGTCAAACAGTTTTATAATTAGTTTCATTCAAAATAGCGTGCACGGAAAGGCACACGACCACGGAACGGAAACTGAGGTTGAGCAGTCAGACGTCATTGTATTTGTGCCATTGACTTTCTTAGGTTAGGATTTAGTCATACTTATTTTTAGGTGTACGCTCCTGTCAAACGACTCGACTGCATGTATGTTTATAAAATGAATCATTCAGGTATCAATGAAAAATTCAAGGAATTCTTTTTATTTTGAATTCTAAACATTCATACACTTCAACTGCAGTATAAGAAATAAATAGGACACCAGTAAGATTTCAAGTGTAATCTGTAATCCAATATTTCGTGCCATAGCTACGCCTAGGAAGTGAATGAGACACATTTGAACTGGCATGCATGGTGTGAACAGTGTGAAGTGGTGTGGGCTATAGCGAGTACCGTTATTTTTTATGTGACTTTGTGTGCTCATTTCGCGTCACCGGTTGAGGAAAATAATCGGAGTGGATCCAGTAAAATTTTTGGATTACAAAATTCGATATATTCAACTATCGATAGAAGAATTCATAAGATTTATTTGGCATCGTGTTATGTTGGTGTAAGTTTTGTGAATTGTGAAACGGAAAGTGCCGGAAAGTGTGCACACATTTCAAGTTTTATATTTCTTTATTTGTGAAATTATGAAAAATATTGGACAAGCGTTCCCTCGCCAAGATCAAATCATCCAATCTCGCTGTATCATTCCCGTACAGTCATATCCATTAGAGTTTAATTTGAACTGACATACAACTGATGACTAGGGTAAGTCTAAGGCCGACACATGTAAATGTTTTTTTTTTAAATTCTAAATTAGTACACCCATAACTTCAAATTTGTTTAGGGAAATTGTTTCATTATTAGCCCGTGGACGTAGTCCTGTAAAGGGCCAATTCATGACGATGGACTTGGGATAGGACTCCAAGTAGTTAATTGACATGACCAGAAGGTCGAATCAACTTCGATTTTATACGTTATATGTTCAAAACATTTGGGAATAATCAAACAAGTTAGATTTACAAGGTCGTCGTTATTTCCAGGATATCTAGTCATCATCTGGGTTAAAAACAAGTTATATCAGAATTGAAACTACGGGATGCGAGTCAAAGTCGCTTTGTCTGGGGACATACCTATTTACATTAAGTGTGCAAGGTTATATATTATTTAGAGGGGAATGTCTGTGCTAAAGGAATAGAGTACCTGGCGGTCTCTGTCACGGGTCAATAGGTTCAAGTAAATCAGTTAAATCAATTGATTTTTCGGACGGGTTTGGTAATTCGGTGAGGCCCGGAAATTAGAAATTGTTAGTTCATTCCAATTAGATCGGATTGGTTAAATCATAAATGGATCGGGAAGTAATTTCTCGGACGGTTCAATTTATATTGGGGAAGTCGCACCTGTCGCTGGTCAGGCCAACCGGATAATACCAGGTATCCGGTGCATCATTAATCAAAATGATGAATGTGTCGCCGTGTCATTTGTCAACGTGTGATGTATCCCATCGTTATTATCCAGCTCGGCAAAATAGCCTGGTGTTCGACGGTGATTCATGCACTCTACTTTTGCCGACCATTCCGAGACAGGTTATTGAAGTATCATTCCCACACGCACAAACACAACATAGGGTTGAAGAATACAGTGCTGTCAAGTCTAGGTGATATTTTCCATGAGATGGCAACCTATAAACAAACTACAGGATGTATTTCACCCAACAAATTCATGACGGCACTTGAGACTGATAATGATAGTCGTAAGTCAAAGTGGATGACAGAAATCAATTGATGATGTAGAGTAGTGTAAGCATAAAATTTGTTTGCTTAAAGAATTCAACAGAAATCAAGCACAAAGTGCGCATGAATTCCTTAATTTCCTATTGAACCGAATCAATGAAATCCTTCTGGAACCCCTTGAAATATCAGACAAAGGAATAACCTGGGTTTATCACATTTTTAAAGGAATTGGCAAATGGGAAACCAAATGTCTGACTTGTGAAGATGTAAGGTTTTTGAGTTTACGGCAAAATAGTACGGTTTGTCATACAACCGATACGCATGCGTGTTATGTTAGATTTGATTGATTACAGGTGTTCAGTCGTGAAGAAGACTTCATTGATCTCCAGTTGGACATAGGCAAAACTAATCTGATGGAGTGCCTTGACGACTACAGTTGTATTGAACGACTGGGTGATGATAACATGCTTAGGTGCGACACTTGTGCAAGTTATCAGGAAGGGGAGAAGCGATTCGTAATCAAAGAACTACCTGTCGTGTTGACAATTGAATTAAAGAGATGGAAATGGGTTGAGAATTACACTCGGATGGTCAAACTATCACATCTCGTAGACTTTCCTTTCGAATTGAAACTTTCAAATTTGGTAAATTAATTAGTACATACTCATGCTCCAAGGGAGTACCATTTGAGACATTTTTGGATTATTTTCAGTCAAGTGATGCAGTAAACCCAAATAGGGTTTACGACCTGGTCGCAGTAACAGTGCACTGTGGCAATCAACATGGGGGTCATTTCAAGACCTTGGTCAAGAGTGTGGATCAATGGTACATATTTGATGATGACCTCGTTCAGGTAAGAACACAATTCTATTTAGATTGTTTTGTGTTGAATTGTCATTCTCAGTTTTGTAATTTTAGAAGATTGAGATTTCTGAAATTGAAAGATTTTATGGACTTAGTGCGACAGATGCGATACCCGACGGAATAACAAATGGCTACACAGACACTGCTTGCATTTTATACTACCAGGCCAAAGACTATCATTAAATCATTAAATTGTCATTAATGACTATGATGAATAGATACTAAGAGTTATACATTCCTGGTGATTGAGGTGAAACTTGTACTGTATTATAAACACATTCTACTTACACATTGAAAACCATAGGTGGGTCAAGTACTTTTGAAATGTACTTAAGTAAAATTCCAAGTCCTTTCTCATAATTCCAAAAGTACAAGTCCAAGTCCAAAATTGTACTTATAAATATGGACTTAAGTCCATTTAATGGACTTAGGTACAATTTTAAGTACTTCCACAAAATTCCGAATTACTTAAGTCCAGGTCCAAGCACTTTGTCAAAATTCCAAAAGTACTTAAGTCCAAGTCCAAGTACTTTTCATTAATTCCAAAAGTCCAATTCCAAGTACGGACTTGTACTTGGTACTTTGGACTTAATTACAATTTGAAAAGGAATTGACCAACCTCGGTTGAAAACTATCTCTGCAACCTCAAATTAGGTTGCACACATTCATGCATATATTTCCCCACTTGTCATTATATATAAGGTCAAAAATAATAGTCAACAAATGTATTTTAAATTAAAACTATTATAAAATCCATCCAATCAGCTACAAATTCCTTGGAAAAAATTTGAATTTATTATGATTTCGAAATAACGTTAAGCGTTTCAGTAAAATTCCACGACTCCAATTAATGCTGGTAACCAAAGAAATGAGTATGAAATTGATGTGGGTACTAGAAAATTGCCTCAGACCGATCAGAAATTCAATTGTTGATTTGCGGAATAGCAAGAAATGTTTCCTGGTGCTTCTGTAATGCCTAAAGTTCTCCATGCAGTTCATTCAATTTTGCGTAGTAAAGCAAGAAACGCTTATCCATCATTTTCATTTCTCTTGTCAGGAATCTTCCAAATATGTGAACCCAATCAATTCAATTTCGATTTTATTTGACATAGCAAGAATATGCTGAATCAACATTGACAAGGACATATTCATTTAAATTGTCGTTTCTTTATTATTTCCATGTGCAAATTTTGTGTGTTTGTTTCTTCAATTATTTGTCAGCCGTTGATAGATCATTTAAACTGTCAGTACCGATTAAAACATTCACGAAATAACTTAAATACATTCACGATTTTTAAGATTAATATTGTCATCACTCATGTATTTCTCCATCGAAGTCAGTACCTAAAATTTTTCCTCTTAAATCTTTGAAACGTGGGCAGCTTTCCAGTATATGACAAACACTTTCGATCTCTCCTCAGAATTTACAGAAATCTGTTAGTTTAATAATTTATTCATTAGTTATTATTGTGTTCTCTTGTAATCTTATTTGACAAGTACTGTCCACTGAAGCTTAGGTCCGTGCAGGAATTTGCACTATTTGGGCAGAAGCTCCGCCCCCCAAAAACTAT
>JAQIXO010000802.1:0-15511 GCA_034700305.1 Protaphorura armata
CAAAACGTGCAGTGCAATATATATTTGGAACCCTGTACAACGTGCATTCGGTCGTCTCAGTCTCCAATTCATCCACATATATATCACATTCGCAAGTTAATCCCTAGTGAAATTATTCAACTCTAGTTTTGTTATTTTTTATTTACAACTTGAATATTACTCAGGTATCAATTTATATTTCTACTGCTTTCACTATAGTGTATTCTATTGATTGCAAATAGAGAATGTAGTATTGAAAAGTTTCAATATTTCAACACATCCGTAATCTCAATTTTTGTATTTGAATTATTGAATTTATATTTTGCTTACAAAACGGTTAATGTGTTACGGTTTAAATACTGTGTGCACTGAACTGGACTGACAAGAGCTAGAGCTAGAGCTCTGTGTCTCTCTTCCACTCTTCCATCCATCCTCCAAGGGTGCATTCGGAATTTTACATTTTTTTTATTTAAGAAGATATGAGACACAAGGAGGGCTTCTCAATTCAATCGTCTGTACAATGTAATACAGGGTCCCACATTTGGAATGCATGGCAAAAACCGTACCGTTTTCAAAAGACTACGAATATATTATTCAAAACGTGCAGTGCAATATATATTTGGAACCCTGTACAACGTGCATTCGGTCGTCTCAGTCTCCAATTCATCCACAAACTTCTTGAACAACTTTCTTTACATTCCAACTTAACCGAATGTGATTTGGTGAACAAAGATACAAATATGACTACCCGGAATTCATCCAGAAAAAAATCATCTAGCTTACAATTGTACGAATTGTAACAAGCAATTTTTGATGTCACGCTTTACTTGAAAAACACGTTTTAGCAGCTCACAGTACAGAGTACAAAAGCAGAAACTTCGTAGGTGTTAAACATGTGAGCATGTTCTGTCCAACGTGGGACTTAAATATTCATTCTAGATTTTAATTAAAAATTCTAGAGTTCATAGTGGTGAGAAACTGTACCGTCTGTAGCAAAAAGTGGAGGTCACCCAATTTGATCGATCCCGTAGAAATCAAAATTAGTGTATGTTCAGGCGACACATAATTATTGGATGAATTTTCCAATATACTCCCATAAATATGCATTGCGATATTTATGGCGTGACCGTAACTGAAATAACAAAGTGACCTCCACTTTTTGCTACAGACGGTACAATTGTGCGCATTGTTCAACAATGTATATATATTTCCTAGTGGCCTAAACAAAAATCTAAGGACATCCACCCATTCCAAGTCCAATATCAGTTATTTGTCCTATTTGTAAGGAGGAGTTCAGTTTGAACACATTGATATCGGCAATAATAAAAAACACGGAAAGTCTAATTGTCAACATTGCATTGTTCGGCAGTATTTAGATACAAGAGCGGTTTAGCGGTGACAAGCCGACTCAATTCCATGGAGACTGGCCATCATTTTCATATGAGGTACTCCAAGACCTATAGGCCTCAACCCTTTATTATTATGTTTATTAGAATTTCCGCCACCATTTTTCCAATCCATCCTCACTGACGGGCTTCGCCGCGCTCGTATTAAAAATAGAGTTAAACTTCGGATTAGATCCATTATACATTATGTCGCGTAATCTCTGTCTTCAAGCACAGCAGGCTCGTGTCCAGATAATTCACTCATAATTAATTGTCAATGATTTTTTGCACGCGGCACTATTACACAGTAATGATTGTCTAATGCGGAGTTGAGCAAACATTTATATATATGAGGTTGATCCCGGCGCGTAACAATAAGCAGTTAGATAATTCCAAACATAATTACGAAATTATAATATAAAAATCTGAGAATGATTAAACCAATCAATAAAATGTACTATGTTGTCACTATGCGCCACTATATTCAATTATAGTAACATAACGTTGATTTATTCGTTGAACCCACCCTGGTCACATTTTGTACATTAATTACAATTACAATTCGAAAAGGTAAAGTAATTTAATTACAATTAGAAGTAGAAATGGCAAAGTAATTTAATTACGATTACGCAACTGTAATTAAATTTTCAATTAAATTTTGAATTACAGAAGTTATTTATGTATATGATAAGGTGGTCAAATACGCTCATCCAAACCAATGAAGAATAAACAGTCACAAGAGTGATCACATTTTATATCCGCGTAATGTTACCATTCGTGCGCTCAATCAAAATATGTACTCCCCGAGACCTCAAGATGTAATTAAAAATTTGAATTACTTTGTCAATCAATAAATGGCACCAAATTCACAATTACAATTACAACTAGAGGATGAAGGCAATGCATTTTAATTACAATTACAATTATGTACTCTTGCCGGAGGCAAATTCAATTAATTACAAGTAACTACATTAATTCTAATTGAAAATGCGTAATTGAAATACTTGTAATTTGCAATGGACCCAAGCCTGGCAAGAGAATTTAGATTCAGTTCAGACGCTTCTCGGAGGTGGTGTCTAAACATTTATTCATCTAACACATTTATATTCTATTATCGCTTATATTTGATAAATTTTATTCCGTAGATTTGTTTATTCAACAGCTGAAATAAGATGCACAACAGAAGGTCCCAGAGGTTGTCTAACAAAAATGAGTCTAATTTAACCAGAAATGAGTTTTTGTCGGAGATGCATGACTCCCAACTCACTAGTAAGGACTAAAATCTATTCACGGGGTATTTACAGACATCAAGTAGCCGATAAATTTATAGAATTGCAAATTTTATTCTGAAATATATTTGCACGACTCAGCCAAATAAAACAAAGAAATGTTCACACGAATATTTTTTGTTCAATTTAGTACTACAGGAAAGAATTAAAATACGACAGTAATGCTTAACCGGTGCATAACTATTTGTGTTTCCTAATCGAGCGGTATATTTATAATTTGGTAGACTCGAAGGCCATATTACTGGATTTGAGGGGTAATCCAGTTCAACTCAATCCGTTCTACTCGTGTGAGGTGAATAAATTTAATTTACACATTTTCATTTTGATTAAACACATTACATAATGCCATATACAATGTTTCCAGAGTTCAGATTACAAGAGAAGGAAGATGAAGAACCGCGGCATGGGTTCAGCGATTAAAATAGATTCGACCAGAGGGGGGAAACGCGGAAGAGGCGGAAATTTCGGCAGCGGAAGGCAATTTATTTAATTAATGTGGCCTTGCACATTATAATAGGTTCGCCCGACATTTTTAAAAATATATGTAAAAATGAATAGATTCGTGGGGAAAACTAGGGGAATAGCCACCGGAGGTGCAAACGGGAACTCCTCATCATCCACCCCAGCGGCCAATGATCAATCGGTTCCTCCTGTTTCAACAGAGGAACATGTTTATTCAGCTACATGGTCTGCCCCTTTAATTTCAACAGTTCAAAGCTTTATAAGTTTAGCGGAAATAGAATTGACTCCGGCTCATAATAATGCTGGGGTTTGCGGACTAGAAAATGTGGTGGCTGCATGCGATGAAACTGATATTAGATTTCCTAAAGAAAAAAGGACCGTATCTTCTAGATCTGATACTGCGAGTGGTAGTGCGTCATCTTCAAGGTCACAGTAAGTGTAGTACGTATGTACTTTTACATATATTTGACCGATCAATCGTCTCCAAATAATTCGAATTATATATTATTCCTAAGGTCACCGGTACGATCAAGGTCCAATTCGAATTCTGCCCCTGGAACTACAAAGAAGATGCGGAAAGATTTAGGACCTACTAGCATAAATCATATGTAATTCGGATATTTTAATTTTTCGCATAAATATTTTAACGTTCACAAATTCGAATTTAATTATGAATTTACAATTATTTATAGCCACGAATCAATTGCGAATCAGCCGTGTCAAAACTCTGTCTTGTTTGGTGACGCTCAAGAGAAAATTTCAGGAGAGTATGACCCAGAGTCAACAAATGCAGCCAAACCAGATCCCACATCCAATGCGGATGACGAGACCAGACTAAATGAGAAGGTAACTCAAATAAATTTTGTAGCAAACAGGAAACAAAGTAAGTCAGGAGATTTCTTTAATGTGATAGCAAGTCAATATTCGTATTTTTCATGAGTTTGATTATGAAAATGTTGGACTGGCTTAAAAGAACGGAGTCCAATGCTGGGAAAACAACAGTGGTGTGATTCGAATATTTAAACAGCATCGCTAGTAACGCCACCAGGTCGTCCGGTCTTACAATGGAACATTTTGAACTAGAGAGAGTACAGCGTGTTCCAAAACATTTTGTTTGAGATTTGATTGTAAGTGTGGGCAGGGTTATTAACAGTGCAGTGCCGTATCAGTTTGGTAAAAGTGAGAAATGTATTTTGTCGTACGGTGCTGTAAAAATTATGCTAAATTTTTATTGGAAAACTGATGAAAGCAAGTGTTATGGAGTCACGCTTACTTTAGACTACTCTCTAACTTTTTATTTTCTCTTCCTCTTTCTCTCCTCTTTATCTTCCTTTTTCTCTCCGAATTCTCCAAGCAATTTATACTTTCTCACTGTTGCCTCTCCTTCGTTTCTCTTAAAATATAAATTTTGCCGTAGGGTGGTGCGAATGTTTTGCTTCGTTTTGAAATTTCGTGAAAGCGATTGCAACGGAGATGATTGAAATAGGTTTTTGGTAAAGGTAAGATGTACATTTCTTAATTGAAAATTGAGGAAAACCGAGATTCGAGAGACGTTTTAGGTAGTGTTTAGTAGGTTCCACTTTTTGGTTTTTGGAATTATCGCATATAGAGTCATTTTCCGTAGCTATTGGCTGGGCTCCCCGTTAGTATATGTATGTTATAACTCCTGAGTGAAACCAATATAAAGCAATTGATCGTCTCAAGTGTTTGGAAGTTTTAAGGATTTTGCTTTTCGTGTTATGATATTTTTCGACTTACTATATTTTAGGATCACCCGCCAACATCTTCAGATACCGCTGGTCTGGTTGACACGGAGTCGAATACAGCGCATGGGTCAATCAATGACCCTAACGACGTGCCTCCGGGAATTAGTTGTGCTGACAGTTCAAGGTGAGCTCAGAACAGAATATAGTATTGCGCCTCATCACATGTGTAGCATCACGCAGATTCGTCATATTTGGATGTTACTATTCATATACATGAAACGAATATCCCTTGTAAGTGTGGATCAATGTGGCACAATGGGTTTTCCTATTCCTTTTTGCCTAACGCTAGGTTTATGGCCGTCACTTTACTTCGAGAGTCTTCACTATTCTGCAAAATACTTGCAGCAATATAATTTCGGACCGTTTATAGTTGAAAAGCACAATATTGCATTCAGTTTGCTTTCATTTTCATTTTTGTTTTTTACCTTTCCTTGAGGAGTATTTATGGTCTGAAGCACTTTGCTTTATCTTAGCTTTTTATGGCCGAGCGCGGGTCAACTTCTGAGGTAAAACGAAAGTGAAAAACGGTAAAGTAAAATAAGCGTTTTCGGGTAAAAGTAAAGTGAAAGCAAAAAATGGCGCCACGGCGATAAACGTAACGTAACACAGGAAACAATAATCCTGTTGAGACCACCTATTCTAAATATATAATAAAGAAATTTGTCCGGTCCCAAAAATTCTCACGACCAAAGACTTGCTAATACATGGGGTGCATTTTATGGAGCAGTCAAGGTATTTCCTATGTCAGACAATGTTCGACATGGTGTGGATTTTTGGAATGTCACGAATCCAAAATTTATGCAAATAACTTTTTTACATATTTGTCTTGGTAATAATGGAATTTCACACCTGATTCGACCTTTTGGTCACGTCAATTAAGTACTTGCATTCCTGTGCCCCTTGTCCATCATCAAAAATAAATAATGTAATTTTTCCTTCTTCCTGACTTCTAACATTACAAAATCATATCAAATTCTTGATTTGTAGTGTTGGACAAACTGGAACCGACTACCAGGATTGTGCAGCACTGATTGAAATATCTAGTTCCGGGTCAGAAGGTGCAGATTCAACGCCATCACGTGGAAAATCACAAGAGGAAATTGAGGTAAAACAAATAGAAGACAATCTCAAAACAGCAGCGAATTGCTCTAACCCCATTTTAAAAATATTGAAATCGGGAAAAATGGGTACTCCAATTCCGGTTACCGAGCTCGGGTATCTCCTACTGCTGAACGCTAATAGCACGATATAAGAAAAAGACTGGTATATTAACTTTACTCCAAAGTTGTAAACCCTCGATGTAACAGTTGGCGCTGGGGTCGAAAGAGCAACTTGTTGTCTCACTTAGAATATTTAAAACTAAAAACGTAATTTTCAAACGTTATTTGAAAATTTGGAGAATTTTGCTAACCAAATCGATGAATGAATTGTTAATTACAAAAATGACTAGTTTAACGAGCAAACGCCTGTACTGGATCGTCAAAAAGTATGGACAAGTTGTATATTGTTCAAAAGGGAAAATGAACGGGAAAAGCACTGAACTTGTTAATCTAATTTTCACAAAAAGATTTTATAGAAATTATGTTCAAGTTAAACTATTAAGAATCCGATTAGCTACTTTGCATGTAGTGAAATGTATATCACACAAAATATAGAAGTGCATTTATAGAACAACAATTATTAATTTTAATTTTCTGAAACTAGTTGCAGCAAATAGACAATATCCGTTGTTTCTTAGTCCTTATCCTACTAGTTACTATCTCTTGGTTAAATTCTTTAAAAACAAGAACATGCGGAATGAAACGTAAAATATTCTAACCAGTAATACCGTAATCCCGCGATCCGTAAAAGTTCATCTCGATTTGTCACATGTAATATCTGCTCCCGAGATGGGTCAATTACAATCGTAATTGTAATTGAAATTGAAATTAATTGCGTCTCAAATCATATTTAATTGTAATTTGAATGTAATTAACTTCTCGAACTTTTACCTCGTCAAACGTCAACTCCTTCTTTCTATTTTTGGTATTTGTTAGCAAATACTTCCCGTTGTACAGTATGTAGAGTTGTGTGACTAGGTATGTATTTTTCTTTAAAATGTAAAGAGCAGTCTTTCTCTCTTAAGGACACGCGTTGAACCTGTTCTAAAAATTATTCATCAAACAATTTTGAACTTCTTCGGTTGCTGTTCTTCGGTATTTTAAATGATTGTATTTGCAGGTATAAGAACTATTTTACAAATACAAACACAGGAGGGCAGCAGTACCAGGGTCTTAATCTTATGCCGTGTCAATAGTCAGGGAGTATAAGAAACATGTTTTTTTTTAAAAAAATCAAAAAATCAGATTTTTTTTATTTAAGTCGGATTCTTGTTTGATTTAAATCAGATTTTTAAAATTCTTTATAAGAGCAATAAAAATTAATATTTTTTTTATCTAATTCATAATTTTTTTTATTGAAATCCGACTTAAATACAAAAAATCGACTGCGCAAAAGTTTCAAGTTAATTTTCTTATTATGGCATTCCCTCAAAAATCAATATCTGATTTCAATCAACGATTTTTTAAAAATAATCAATGAATATAAATCCGATTTAAACCAAGGATACCCTGTTAATAATACTTACGCTTTACAGAATGAGACTTTGTACGCTGGATTCGTACCGCCAAATGCACACATCCTTTCAGCCACAATATTGCCTTCAACAGAAGTAAATATCGAATCACCACCTTGGATCAATCAAATAACACAATTGATTCTAGTGAGTGTCAAGGAGGAGTTGACCAAGATCACTCGTCAGTGCATCAAAGACGCTGTGGAAAGTTTGATGAAGGAAGGAGTTCATGAACCGGGACCCAGCACTCGGCACAAGAACAAATCCGTGAATGGGGAACATAGTTCAAAGAAACAAAAAAACAATACTGCTTTGGATTCTCTCAGAGACAGAGATGGAAGATCTCAATTTGTCTGCAAAGAATGCGACAAGGACTGCATAAATCAAGCTGGATTGTCAACGCACAGGAAATTTAAACACAAAACAAACCCAGTTTTTGAGTGCCCGACGTGTTGTGTTGCGACATTTCAGTTTAAATGTGATTTGAAAGAACATGAAAAACGCTGTAAATAAAGTAATAGCAAAAACACTACCTAATCACTGTGTATAATCCCAATATATGTGAATAGATAAATGTTCAATTCCATTCAGCTTTCACTATAGGCAATCATTCATGTCTGTTGCTGTTTTAACAAATCGAATAAATATATAGATTTTGCAGCTTCAACTTCACTCATGACTTGTTTATTGTCGTTAGGAATATTAACAGCAATCGATACATAACACCCTAGTTCCCATTCAAGATTTTTCGAACCGATACATTTTTATACACTTCGCTCATACGTGAAAACTGACTTTGACGATTTTCTTCTTCATCCGTCCGCTGTGAAAATACGTACGATATTATAATAGAAGACATCATTAATGTCATCGTAATTGGGACAATATAATTTAATCAATAACTGGAATTTTTCAGGGTTGGACAATACCCTGTTAGATGTGATATATCTACAACATTGATATTTTGGGTGTTCACGCAAGTAGCAATTCTGGATTGCTTTTCAACAACCACAAATTCAATCAAAGCGGCATCCAAAGTGCCTCAATGTTATTGGGCTAATATGGTTCTTAATCATTTCGGGTGGGCAACTTGTTTCAGTATGTTAGAGGAGGTTTGACAGAGAAGTTAGACTTCTATTGGGGCAAGTGGTACAATTCCGAAATACTTTGAGCAGTTACTTAATTGTTTCTTGAATTAAGGGATTTCTCATAAAAGGATTCATAAAAGGAAAAAAGACACTTCATGTTATATTACTCTGAAACTACCTGGCCAACATGCCGGGGTAACACCCAGAGGGGTAATATGACTTCAACCTGTATGATTGGCACCAAAGATTAGCCAATAGAATAAGACAGGGCGCTGTGTATAAAATTTTGTGGCAGTGGAGTGAAAGGGAATGAGTCTAAGCGGTCCGCACTCCACCTTTCCCATCGCTTTGCTTTTGTATGTACATGCAATCTTACGGGGAGTTAATTTGTACAGGAGAGCATTGGGAGTTAAACGGAGTTGACGGAGTACGGGACTAGCTCAGGATTTGATAAACACACTGTCTAACTAAATGTATCCGCTTCTTTATACTAGGAGTGTTACTCAATGGCTAATCTTTGGATTGGCACCATCATTTCTAAGAACTAAAGGCGTGTTTACCAAAACTGCAATCCACGGACTTTCTTCCATTCGCGACTGTTTATTAGCCCGTGGACGACAGTCCTGTGAAGGGCTAATAAAATCGCAATGTCCGTCTGTCCGTAACGCGCTCCTCTCTACATGCTATATACCAACAGTTGAAACGCACTCGCCACTCGGCAGCAACAATTCGGTAACATAAAACACGAACCGCCAAACCTTCACAACTGCTTCACTCATAGTGGATTTAATACCTTCTACATGTGGGAAGCACGATAGTGCGCCTGACTGGAAACTATTACGAAACACGTCGTATATATAAATATATGTTAAATTAGTGCCACCTAAGCTCTGAGACGATACAAAGCGATAAGGATAATTACGCAGGTGTTTCGTCAAACCGGCAAAAAGAAAAAAGTCATTTTTTGGACCAAATAAGCACTATTTCGTATACATACAAGCATTGACCACGAAGCACCCGACTTTTATTTTATCAATGTTGCAGCAGAAGAGAGCAAAAATTTAATATATTTTTCTCCGATGCTGCTTAGTTAATCTGTTATGATACTAAGGTTAAAGTGCATGTGTGTAACACCCATCTCTTCAGAATAGAGGGGTTACAAGACTTTAACAAATATGATTGCGAAAGTATCTGATGTAGGCATAGTTCACCTTCCAATGCGATATTATAATCTCTTGAAAAATTGTGATAAAAAATTTCATTTATTTAATAAATTTCTAATTAAGGAAGATTAGCAATGCATTTCAAACAGTATCCCTGGCCCTACAGAGTGGGCAACCTGAATAAGAAGAATCATAATAATTTATGTACTAGTTGTGGTATTAGTAGTAGTTGTACTTGTTCGAATCAGATATTTAAAATGCGGCGAAATAATAAAAATTTTAACTCTGCATTTTGTGCTGTAAGTTGGGGTTAACAGGTCTCCAATCGACGGCATTGCATCCAAATTTGAACAACCGTCTTCCCAGTACTGGTTCAAGTTTACGAGTTTTGTAGAGATACCTGTAGTGACGCAAAAACGCGTTTTAATGTTTATAAAATTATTTAATTCTTTTATTAAGGTGTTCAATACAGTTGACGTTAAGGGATATGGATGTTCTACATCACAAGCCGTGGAGCATGGGAGACGGGGCAAAACAAGGTTCTCAAGTCCCAGCCATCTCGTCAACCCGCCCCCTCAGCGGTGAAGCATGAGCGTCGGCTTCCCACGCGTACATCCCAGGTTCGAACCCTGGTGAATATACTTTTTGCAGTTTTTCTTGTCGAATTTTAATTCTTTTATGTTAGGTTAGGTTACGTACGGGTCTAAATGCTCATATATTAATTCGTGGGACTTAACCTAACGGATAATTGCATGAATAATCCTAAATCCGAAAAAACCTTCGGTTTTTTCTGCATTCGTCACTTTTTGATCGCATAATTTAATTGAAATTTAGCGTAGTTAGGTTAATTCATGCAATTAAACGTTAGGTTAAGAAAATGTATACGTGATCATTTTTTTGATCAAGTGATAGAACAGCCGTATCCCTTAACGACTAGTGTTCAATACGAAATTACTTTAAACAGAATGCGTTAACACTTTTCGCATTTTCGTTAATTTTAGTATTGCCAATATGTGAAAGTATGTTCCACTTACTGTTATGTACTGTAAGCCGTTATGTTAAACACCTAAACCGCTACAGTTTCGTTGATTCATGGAATGAAATCCATTGAGCTTTTCAGCATAATTGTTATGGGAATTATGTTTTAAAATACGCGAATTAGAACGTGCCTATTCTTACAAAATCATTGTCTCAACTAAAAATAACAATTCTTTCGGATCAGTCAACGCACGCCGGCTTATTAAGGTTAATATGGTTTACCTCATGGCTCTACTCAACTTTGCATAAGTCATTCTGGAATTTCCTTTAAATTGCCCCCAAAGCTGAGCAACTTCCTCGCCGTGTATAATACGAAATTCACCCTCGTCGAGGTTTTCCCATCGAATCAGACTTGGACAGTAGTCAGGGTTCCTTAACAAATCACGAATGAACTCCCACAGTCGACATGTACTCTTTCCTAAACCTAAATATCATAATATATAGTTTCAAATAATAACGCAGCCTTTAGCAGTAGTAATTAAGCTTGTATATAGAAAAATAAGTCATTATCCAAAGACATCGTTTTGCAAGTTTAAAGTCTTAAAGTATATCCTCGATACAAAATTTAATTTGCAATAAAAGAAAAGTATCTAACGTATTCCAAATTGTGAGTCAGACTCTGTTCATATGTTAAAACACCTCTGCTATATTGCCAGTTTAAATTGAGACAGTTATGCCATCTCTTCAAAGAAAAAATAACAGAAATGCCCTTGGTAACGTATTGCTCTCACCTTGCTAATTTACACTACCAGTGACGGCTACTCTTATTTGTTCTGGGAACGCGCAACGTTCAAGCTAGGGGACTGGGGACTTGTTGTGAATTGACCACACTATTTGACACTACTTGATTTTCTAATATCTCACGAAATTTCCTGTGCTATTGCTAATATAATCTTAGGTACGGACACCTATGTCATTCATTTGAAACTCTGATATTTATCGTCGAAATTGTATTTCACTGAGTTATTATTGACAATATATTTGAAAATATCCTCAATATTTATGTCTCACACTTTGCGTCGATCGTCACTGCGAACTGATCTACCATAAGGTCATATCTCACCTAAATTATTCAATGTCTTGTTCTTCCTTGGACGCCCAACATTCGTTATTAGTTTGGAAGTGGGTGTAACTTTGAGTCTTGTTTTTACAGTTTCCAGACATTCATCGAACGATTGTGGTTTCCTTCCGGAATCAAAATTGCCGTGTAAGAATTCCCCTGCAATTGCAAAAAAATATATTCTTGTCACACAATATATTTAATGTGCTCTGCGTTGCATGCTGTAATTGTAACTATCCTTAACACGAATTAAAGATTATTTTAAACCAATTCTTCTATTTGACTACGTTGGCTAGAGACTGACCTTGTGGGTAGTATAAATATTCTTCCGGAACCAAACAAGAGTCATCGTACAGATTCTGCCAGGGAAGGCCAGAATAAACGTCACGGCAGAGATTTTGTTCACGGAATTCAAAACCATCCGTACAAACTGAATGAATAACTCCACCAAAATTTGCTGGGATTCGGAGATGCCGACTCTCATTACACAGAGAGTCACCAGTGTAGAGTTCTTGACTTTGGGTCAATTCCGGGATCCAATTATTATTATTGTCTAAGGATGAACACGCTTCGAGAGCTATAGATGAATCAACACAACACGTCAAAATATAATTTATCAGTTTAATTAGTTAGAATTAATTAAATTTTGTTAAGAATAATATTGGGCGGGACATTGGCAGGACAGTGGCTGAAGTAACTGAACTCGGCATTATCACAATGTTAACCAAAGTTTATTAGTGGGTGTGACAAATCGTTCCATCAAAAATGTGGTAGGGATTACTTTCAATTGGTATCTGAACATCAGCTGACCGAAAGCTACAGTCTGGGAACGCCCCGTTGTGATGTGAGAAATCCCAAAACAGCGGTATCGTTAATGACGATGAGTCATTAATGTTATACATTTCTGAAGCCACCGTGTCGGCTTGATCACAAATTAATGGCTGTGCTTCACACAGACCGCAGCTCTGAAATAAGGTAACACATGTAAGGATGTGATTTAATAATCTCGGCTTTTAAGTAATAGAGAACAGTAATATTAAAACAGGTATTTTTTAACAATTTAATAATAAGGTTTACCAACAAGTGAACAAAATCTTATCAGCAATTCTGGAGCAGAGTTGATAATGGTCTACATTATATTAATCTGCCATAAACATAATCAATGCAAGCTTTCTGTTAGTATCTACACGGTTTTGCTTACTAAGAATTGTGTCAATTTTAATGTTTGTATTTTCTCTTGATGCAAATTCAGAATGTTCTCGATCAAACTAAATGTGTTTACCATTTTAGCCGACTGATTATTACAAAATTGTTGATGGGAGGAGTTTACGTACTGTACCGTAACAAAGAATAATTCGTTGAAGGGCAAAAGTAATTTTTCATAGTTAGCCATGCTCATGCTAATGAGATCATGTCCACACAACCACACATCATTCATACCACAACTCATTTATATAACGATACTTGTTAAATTGGACAAGGCAATTAGTCTAATCCTCACTTTTTCTCGTACAGAAATGGTTAACCACAAATCGCTAATTGGAGTTCGGGCAATCCATGGGATGGAGTATACGAATTGTTCACTTAAGAAAACAAGCAGTACATGAACAGTTTCATTATGCCAAAACCGGGGTCAGTCTTATCTCCATCATGTAGTTCCAGAATTAGAATTACAAGGAAAGGTTACGCCTAGTTGTTAGGAGGCTACGTCTTAAACCCGAAACCTACGTCAAGAAGCAGATGAGTGGTGCAAAAACTAAGTCACTTCGCTCAGAAACTCACTAAACTAATAAAGACAAGTAATGTTGGATTAGACTGTCAATTTGAGAAGTACGCGAATCCTGGACATACTCTTATCTTCGTTCATTCATACTGTATAGAGTCAACTCTTTATATATCGACCTTCCCTATATCGGACACCTCCATATACCGATCAAAACGCCAGGCCCCTAGAATTGCCTCTGCATAAGCATTACACATAAAGAAAATTTCTCTTTATCGAACTTTCCCTACATAGTACACATTTTCGTGCATTTTGCGAGTTCGATATACAGAGAGTTCACTGATGGCCACCCGAACGACCGTTCCGAATGCACTCGGAATGTTGCAAGGTGGCACGGCCTCGCGGTGTACAGACAGAATGAACCGGAAGTACAGACAAACTCGCAGACCGAAAACAGGATTCTTTAAAATCTTTACTGGACAGGCGTCCATGGGCTAATAAGATATGAAATTGCACTTAGTAAAGGAACTTGATGATTCAATCTGGCCCGAAAATGATTGTCCATGGGCTAATAAGATATGAAATTGTACTTAGAAAAGGAACTTGATGATTCAATCTGGCCCGAAATTTCTGGCAGCAATATTCGGGCCCGGATTTCCCAGGCTTCAAGTACTAGATTTGTTCCGTTCCTTTCGCAGTCCTGCATATAGACCCATGCCTCGTCTTGGGTCACAACAAACTATGACCTATGACCTTCCAAACGTCTCTCATACAATTTTCTGTTATTTGTGAGCCGATTCGCCATGTGTGACCCTTTCCTGAGAATGTTTCCTTTTGAAAAAACTTCTTCCTATTTTTTCCTAAAATTACTTCCGCATTATACTTCTAACAACCCTGGTATCATTGTGACCATAGACCATTCCTGACCATAGCCTCTCACCTTCCCAGCTCAACCAAGTATACTTGAATACGTGAATGCGTTTGGTTGACACGTCAATAAAGAAATTTCCATAAAGGCGCTTCTCAGTTGCAGCTTGTTTTGACAAATTCTCAGCACTGAGATATTTGCAAGCGGTGATCTCTCGCCGGACGGACGGACAGACAGACATTACAATTTTATAAGCCCTTTTCAGGACTGCGTCCACAGGCTAATAACGAGAACTGGAATCACGAAAACATGTATATTGTGAAGACAATGATTATCACTCCCTACTACTGCAATAATGAAAATACTCGATTGCTTCCTGGTCAATGGGTCAATGCTTTTACACACAGTAAAAAGTGCCATTACTAATAATAATTTGACATAACCAAACCGGCACGAATTTTCTTTAGTTTTCAACTATTTTATTACTTGTGTATAGTCAAGTTAATTTAGTATATACATTCTACATTTCCATAAGTTTATACATTACGATAACAATATTGGCATTGAATTACGAGCCTAACCATGTATGTATTTAGACTACAGTGTAAAAGTGGGATACCCTGAACACACTATTCAAGGGAGCGTGGCCAAAGGCTACTGAATAACGATTAAATCATTAAACTTCTTATTTTGGCATGATACATAGATTGCTAAAGTTCTGGGCTAAAATTATAGACGCGGGTGATGAGAGAATCCCAAAATTATATACTAAAACTCTTAAACTTAAGTGGTCAAACTGGACTAGATAGTAGTTAAAACTAGGAAGCTCAAGTCAAAAACATTCTGGTTTCGAAAATGCTAAAATGCACTAACAAGGGAACGACGCGAACTGTCTACGAGGTCCTTGACACGCCATATTTTTTTTGGGTGCTCCAGCATGCCCTGAGTGAGGTTTGGACAATATTTTAGTGTTGAAGTGAAAACAAATTTAAAACCGGGCATCTCTTAACATGGAGGGGTCACACCCATCTCTCTAACATAGAGGGGTAACATGACTTCAACCTGTATGATCAGCA
>JAQIXO010000803.1:0-15508 GCA_034700305.1 Protaphorura armata
TCTGGAACAATAATTCCCTGTGGACTGGGATGTTCCGTGAACCCCGTCCAAAAGAATGCATCTGTAAAACAGCAATAGTAATTTTCAAGGAAATGAGTACAATGTGTCGTAGCAAGTTCTTGGCTTAGAATTTTAGTTTCCAAGTTAATCATTTAGTTCAATAGACCTATATTTAACAGTTGCGTCAAAAATATTTCTGCTTCTTCTGGTTTTATTTTTTCGGTTTATCGTATATTTTTGTGTCCGTACTCGTACTGGTTCTGTATCCTCCACACACAACATTTTGTAAACCAACCTAACAGCTCGCATTTTTTCTTGAATTACATAAAAATGGTAGTAATACCCATACCGCGACAATGGTGTCGTAACGCAATTTATTATATAACTATTCGCACATATCGTAACTGGTTTATTATGAGGACACAGAACTACAGTTCTTGTCCGTGCCATGCCTTATCTTATAGGTGAATGGAATTATTTGTCTGCCTGACAATTGGTCAGCTGAATGTCCGAACACCTGCTGTCCAAAATTGTAACGCTTTCATTTTCATTTCTTAAACTTTCACAAATTAATGAATCATTCGCGGTCAGGTAATACTCTTCAAGTGCATAATTAGTCACAGCTCCAATTCATACATACAAACGTTAACTATCCTATTTGTGTGCAAATTAGTACTTCAGACTGACTGAAAGGGTTCTTCGCTCAGAAAACATTAAATATGCATTAGAAATAACCCGAGACGACATTTTAAATTATCAAGTGGCATCTATGGAAACAATATACATCGTAATTTAATTTTAGATGTAGACTATCCTTTCAAGGTATTATAGTTCTATGGAGTTGAAATGATCGAAATAAAATCAAAAGGAAGTAATTCCTGTTAACTTGATACCCAATTTCAAAACTCAACCTTAGAATGCTTACAAGTTCTTGAAGGACATCTAAGTAACCGAGGCGAGGGCTCCTTTCAGATACATATTATATTAGATCTACTTCCATTCTTACTCTGGGTTTATCCAGTTTCCAGACGAGTTGAGACGAAAACTCACTCAACTGCCATGCACAACGTAGAACGAGGTCCTTTCTCTTTGAAGCCTTAGTACAATACTTTAAACTGGGTGGGTCGAAATTGGTCTGTATGATTGATCACAGCAACAGACCACTTCTCCCATTTCAGAGAGGTTTTTATGTTCAATATTAACATTAGTATTATTTTATGTTCTTAAAGGTAACAGAAGACTTCAATCGTCAAAAAAATTTATTCAGTGTTCAGGGTGATAAGAGAACCTTAAATTGCATACTCGCACAATATTTCCATTTCAATAGTGTATTAATTCAACTCCCGAGATCATCCAAACAGTCTCTTCATTTGGGGACATTCTACACTGTTGTTTGATTAACCTACATTTGGTCAATGTATCCTGCGCTTTGAATTAAATTTATTAGGTATGCCCAAATTTATGTGTCATTTTCAACTCACAATATAATATTACTAATTTATTTGATTCATCTCAACGTCCACCCAAGTTGTGGTTTGCAGTTTGAGTAAAAGTTAAGTAATTCATTGAGTGTGACTACTGTGACAAATTAACTTAAGAATGACAATGTACAAGCAACAGTTTTTGTGAAGGCCTCATCACACTTGATTGTCGCTTGTTAAGCTATTGTTGCTCACAATAGTTTCTTCTTACTACAACACCCACGACTACATTTTCTCAAAATGTGTTTGGTTCCACCTTGAATAGTTATTTCACGGACTTTACGTTTTCACATTGAAAATTATGTGTACTAATTTTCATGCCCCATTGTAGCGTGTAACATTTCTAGAGAACACAGATACTTAAAATCTGAATCACTCGGCTTTTACCTTCATGACCTTCCCCTTCTTTTATTTTGTAGGGGATTCTAAAACTGTTTTCGAGGTGTAAGAATGCGAAGCCACTTATAATTGCATTCAAACTTGCATGCCCAAAGCAATTGAATTGAGTCATCTGAATTTTTAACTATGATTCTATCTAGGTTTCGATACACCCTTGCGACATTGAGAATTGATTCGTGGGGTCAGTAGGAATATCTTTATTCCATACAATTCAATGACAACGTGACTAGATCTAAAGAATTTAGCAAGAAATAGGTCCCCATTCATACGACTTACGAACGACAAAGAAAGTCACGAACTAACCCGCCTACACCGAATGATCGGCCTTGGAACTTTAGGTTTTTTGATATCTAATAGACAATTCACGGTTTGCATTGGCTATGGCTGATTAGGACAAATCTTGTTTTACTTAATCTCAACATTAATTTGAAAGATCATCCGGAAAACGAGCATTCACTGATTTCGAACAATATAACCTGTACACATGTGGGTTGGGCGTTTCCAAATGTCTTTAATTGAAAGTAAAGTTTTTGAGAATGACAGAGCAAAAGTTCAATCAACGTCGACTCTCCCCTCAAGAAGGCTTAGAAAGGTTATCCTTATCAGCAATTAGCTTTAAAACTTTTATGCCAAGCATGACGGATCATGTACTCTTAACCAGTCAAGAAGTCCTCCTTGACGTTAACCACACACTGCACTAATTTGAGTAATTAAGCTTCACAAATTCTTAATTGATTTCAAGGTCCGTGACACATAAATGTGTACTGAACAGTTGCCAAAGCACTTGACACGAGCGATTTTGACGTGAATGATAATTACAATAATTATATAGAAGCTAATATTTTTTAGAAAATAAATGAATACATTTACAATAATCACATTTATTTACGCGATTGCAGAGGTTATGGCAGGTTAGTAATTAATCAATTAAACATTTTACCGGGACCAGTGCCGTCATAGGTGAATTTTTCTATGAAAATTGTTTTTGCATCTACGGCATACACTTCTCCGCTCACTTTATGCTGTCGAGCCTGAAGGCGACCAATGTACTTCCCCCGGTACAATGTCCCAGCCCCGGCCTGTGCAGTCACGAACACTTCATTGTTAACTGTAAATTAATGAATATATTATTTATTTATTTTGTTTCATTCGTACACAAAATATTTTATTAAAAAATTACATGAACCATTTCTTGTTTAATTCTCGTTATCGCTGCGGCACACATGGCTCGATGACGTATGTATACTCAGTTTTCATCTAATGTATGTATGTGCTTGTAATACTTTCAAGTTATAGGAAATTGCATTCAGAGTAATTGTACTGTTAATAACCTCATCTGCTTTCCCTCGAGTTCATTCTTAATAATACATTTGAATAATAGTGCTACTTCAGCTGCCCTTTAAACTAATATCATTACTTTCTAGTTCTAGCTTTACATTCATCTGTCGCTTAAACAAACATCTGTACGCTAATGTAAAGCGAAACTATTTACCAACTGGAAGATGCAGTCCAAACTCTGTACTACTGTACTATGGACCATCATCGTAGTAGTGAGGAAATTGTATGAACTTATATTTCTTGTAACCTCTCCAAACCAAATGAGAATCTAATGTGCTACGTTTGACTGTTTTCATTATTTACAAAAGGTTTCCTTCTACATACGTATAAGATGTAATGCAAGGAATGATTGTGCGGATTCCCTTTGAATTCCCGGTTACACATGCACATTAATCTCCATCACTGAAATAACGTTTGACCCACAAAACTTTAATTGAATGGGGAGATAAATGATGAAAAAATCCTCATTTCTTCCAAACAACAAACTATGGAAGTCTCATTATATCCTATGGGAGCTTATCGTGTCCGCGTGTAAGAGCAAGAGCTAAATTAACTCTACACATATTAGGATTCGACCGCAACCGGTAGAATCCCTAGTAATGATGGAAATATCGGCTTAAGAGTAGAACCCATTAAATGCATACAAAGTATGGACGGCATCATGCCGGCCATCCGCACGACAGTGACAAAGCGTATTGTAATTTTCAATTATTTTACTACACAAACTACTAGTGTCTCAATGACCAAATAATTATTGAGTGAGTGGACTACAGAGGAGTGAAAAAGGTTAGGAATGCCGTACATGAGTTGTTCCACAGATCCGACAGAATTACAATACAGGTTTTACTGAATTTTTTGTATAACCGGCTGAATATATGTAAGCCGGCAAAGTCAGAATGAATAGACAATGAACTAATCCCGGAAGAGATTACAATGAGTTTTGGCCATGTTCTTCCTATAACACGATTTTAACCCGCTAGAATTACAGGTTCAATAGTCCTGTTTTATTAGGGCTCTCAAAAATGTGAGAGAAATGAGTCAGGCTGGAGGTACAGCGTGTCTCAAAACTCCCAACAAACTTTGTTTTAACTGATTACATTTATCTCAACAACAAAGGAAAGAAAATCCAAACAATATTCAATTTGGACTGGATTACCAGTCCTGAGCTAAATGGCGTAATTTATCTTCAGTGACGTAAGAATTATTTTGTGTATTCTTACAACTGTAGGAAAAATGTGAGGCTACGCTCTGACACATGTAGAACGTACGAAATATTCCAGTGACCCAAAACTTTTCACCTTGACATGTATGACTGACAATAACGTAGAACGGGATGGAGTGCCGTCGTTTCGTATCTAACATTCGAGTATGTATTCTACTACAGAATAGAAAGACAAGTACTCAGTCCTTCAAAATGAAACGAAGATACAAACAAAGGCTTAATTAGAGAGTGCTCGAGATATATACTCACTCAGTACTCCCGAGAGCTTATTATTGTTTTATGGACTCAAAAGTGAAAGGATATGTATATGTTTGATTGATTGAATGAGACGAGTAGTAGTACATTTTGCCAGAAGTTTGTGGCACATTCGTTGATTCGCCATAACAAATCAAATTAACTCAACGGATGTACATATGAAGTATGAATGCTTAGGGCACACGTAGAAAATATTTACAAGCCGGAATGAGAGGTAAATAGTGGTACATTTATTTATTTGTACACATACGTAATGTAATGTAAACGAAGTCTATAAAGCTGTGCAGTGTAGTCAGTAGTAATGTAATTGATCTCTACGCTTTAAGAGCAATAATGTGGTATGAAATGAATCAAAAGTCCACACATACTTTCACTCACGGGACACTAATTATTAGTAAACTTAAGATTACTCAATACACATCATGATCTCGTACTTATTTATCTTCCAATAAATTGAATTAGTAAGTGCCGCTTTGAAATTGTCTATATCTAACCTAAATTTTCAAATCTAACCAATGCAACGTGTCCGCCGCACAATTACTCTTAAGACGTTTACTCAATAGTTCCGCCCATATTAAACACAAACACCACATAAAGTGCATGTCGCAATGGTAGATTGTCCATGATGATTCATCATGTTGCCCAAATCCAACCATCCCATATAATAAATTGAAAGAATTGTTAAAAATCATGCTGGGGGGCTCGAAAGACTGAATGTAAATACTAGAACTTGCACGCCCCAAACAATGGAATTTAATCTGCTATCTCCAACATCAGGCATGACCTTATCATTTAGACAGCTATTATTTGACTAGCCCGTTGGATAGTGCGCGGCTATACAAATTGGCATTTGTGTTTTCTATTATTTAATCCAGTGTGTTCTACATTACTGTGCAAGGAGTATTCAGGACAGACGTCAACCGGCTTGTCCAGCAAGAATGTCTTTCGAGCTCGAAATTTCTATCAAAGTCGAGTTACGCGAAAGGGCAGACTCGCATGAACATGTACACGAATGTATAAGCCTGTTAGCTGACTAACGAACATGTGAGTCCAATCTCATTATCTAGAGGATCAAATTTCTTGTATAATAAAATGAAGGCATATGAGTACAGAATGGCAAGCGTGTTTACATTCGAACCTTGAATCCAGACTTAGAAATAAAGCCAGGGTATAATTCAATACTTTTCGGACTATTTTTCCTATTGTAAAACTTGGTAGCATGGAAATGTGTGATATGTCGGATCCTAGCATCTATGGAATGAAACGTTGATCGTCAATCCAGACAGGCGAACCAGAGACTAAATAATTGTCAGACAAAGTCCAGTGAAGAGACACTAGAAATATGTCTAACTTTCGGATTAATATGTGTCCAATCGGACAAGAACAACACGATACTACTAATTCATAGCCTCTGACAAAATCATGACGCACCGGGAATCAAAGTATGCTAATGATGACTGAATAATGTGACCCCGATGGGTCTGACAATACACCAACAACAAATTATTTTTACGCACTCTCCTCAAGTCAAAACTCTAAGTATTCAGATAATAAATAGAATTTGTTTAGGTAATTTGCTAAAACAATGGATCACACTTTATTCAAAAAAAAAGTTTACATAGGAGTAGATTTAATAATGAATGGTTGAATGATGACCGGGATTCTTGTCCCACTTGTACTAACTGACGAAGTTATAATTACATCTTAGTAAACGATTAAATTATCATTTGCTTTCAGTTAATCCGATGAGATTGGGTACAAGTGTGTGAACGAACTCAAGTCTGTGTTAAAAGAGCCTACTGACTGAGCTGTTCAACAGCAGAGCAAAAGTGATTTAAATCCTGCATATTCTCATTTCCTCATACAAGTGCTATCAGTTTAATTCTTGATTAACTTTCCAGACGACTATCTCTCACCTTCTAAATCCCCGAAATTAATTCTATCCGTAATGTAAGAGTGAAAATTAATTCCCCACTTAAGCGATGTTAATTCACAGAATATTTTGATCAAAGAACTAATATATTTATCTATAACATTTGAAAATATATTAAACCCCTGATAATCCTTAGGTGCATAGGTACATCTCAACTGCCCAAGGGATTGAAGTGTGATGAGTCTGACGGTTAAAATCAAAGTGCACTCCACTACTCCGGCCACTCTACTACTCTACTGAAGTACATACGAGTTTTCATATCGAGATCAAAGGGAAAAAGAGCAAAATGTTTATTAACTATAACGCATAATTTCACGTATGACGCCATTTCCAATAAGAGAACTCCGCGGATAACTCTAGACTGGATACATTTCCCATTACGTGAAACTTTATGCCTGTGTGTGGATTCGGCCCTGTAAACTTTCCCTGGAAATGATGAAACTACGAGTATACACTAAGCTGCTGGATACTTTCGTGCATGGGCAGTGCTGACATTTAAAACGTTTAATTACGTCATATTTGAAACGCTATGGAGTTTATAGTTCGTAGGTATAGGATTCCAGAACGGGCTAAGACACAATTTTAATTAAGCACAGATTTATATCTGGCACTAAACCTCCACAGAGCTACGGCCTTGTGTGCAATGCAATAGAGCCATGAGTATTTGGGAGTAGTGATGTCGCAGACAGGCAGGCGGTTTTAATTTCTCATTGTTATTGGATGATGGGTGTGTGTAACATTAGGTTAGTTGCCCACACGGTTATTATTGTTATTATATTATTGGCATGCATGTACTACAACGTATGTATGAGAATTGAGAAGGAGCACATACAAATATGAATCTGTCCTAATCTAGAAGAGAACTAGGACACAGAAGATAAATATAAAGTAGTGGTACTTGTGTTCATGGTGGATTCAAAGGAGAGATGGATTCACTTTTGTAGTGCACAATTTGTACATTACAACAACACAGGAGACAGATAACTCCTTCCATACCTATATCCTATCCATCCTATCTATCGCAGATTCATTTATTTTCTCTGAAGAACCAATTCCTATTTGGCACTCTGTCTTTGATCTCGAAAAGAGATGGAAGAGTCATTAATTTCCTAAAGCATCTCTCATCATCAGCAAGAGAACTTACTCGAACTCATCATCAACGTCGTTCGTGGGTTAGAGTCCCGTTATTGTTTAAGAAACGAGTATAATATGAAACGGACAACATGAAGACCGGGCTTGGGCTGGTCCACTGCACCATTCCCATCCCAATCTCATAGTTCATTTAATTTTGATGAAGTAACCCCACGGCTCATACTCTGACTTCCAAAGACACTTTCCTCATTATCCCAAGTCTTTGAATATTTTCATTCAAAAAAATTTCTACTTTTACGATTTAAGTCTATTCTTTCTGTATGTGTGTGAGTGAGACTCTTCCATAAATGAATAAAGCTGTCTTAAAGTTTGACAAGAATTAAACTCAAATGACTTGACTTCATTCATTCGCAGTCAGTCAGTTATACTCATCCAACATGAATTCATGCAAAATGTTCATCACCCAATTTCTCATTAAAAGGTTTTGAATGATGCAGAGCAAACAAAGTCATGTTCATATCTGCACACTAACACACACCAGGCATGTCAGGTTTGGATGAGATGATTACAAAGTATAATTACTTTGTCGATCCTCTGATTACATACACACTCCCGTACTACACACACAAGGTTGTGCCTTGTGACATTTTGGACTAATTTCATGAAAGTAATTGCAGCCTGGAGACGAGTACAACAAACCAGGTCTAATTCCTTTAATTGCCTGGAGATCTCTCAATCGAGACATTCTCCTGCATGACGAGAATGAATTTAAGGTTGGTTATTAGTTACTTTTTGATATTCAGAAATAAATATCACATGTGACAATTCTATTGCAGTCAACATGTGACTTTCTTGTTATCTACAGGGTATTAAGTGTCAGAATTCCATATAAAATAAAAATGCTGTTTCGTTTGAATCCGACAAAACTGTCACTACAGAATAGAAGCAAACTTCCTCAATAATCCGAATTCAAAAAACCATTTTCTATCACACCCAGTCAAAAACTTGAAGTAAAATTTCTTACCGCATAAAAAGATGATCAGCAAATATAAAAACTGTTTTATCGAAACCCAAAAATTGTCCATCGTATTCGTACAACTAAATTCACCTGAAGTTTGACGAAACACTGAGAATGCAATTTGTGGTTAGTGAGCATAAGTAAGCAAAGTGCAAGCCTCAGGCCGTCACCTACCCCCTTCTCTCGAATTTGCACTTTGAATGAAAAAGTCTTCAACACAACATCCTCGTGATTTAAATACTGCTTGAGAGGAGTGTAAGAAAGTCCAAGTGAATACCTTGGATAGGAAATATGGTTTTTTAAATTAAACGAATTTCCCCTGATAATGAATGCTCAGTGAGAATTAAAAAAGAGCCAGATGAGCTATAAATCCTGGCATGTATGAGAAAGCATTTAACCAGTCTTATAAAAAAATAGAATTCGCGTCCTTAATGTTGCTTGTTTTCATCCTGAATGTAACTCAAAATATTACACCTGACCAATTTCTGGTAAAGGTGCACAGTACACTCGTAAATTCAGAAATACGAAATATATAACATTGCCGATTATGATTGTGACTTTAATCGCTATATTACATCGTGTAACTGCCATGAAAGGCAGTTACTGCAAGTTATGATTTTGACAGTCAGTATTTTTTCAAATAACGAGACTATTTGAAGTGGAAAAAGTACAATAATTCTCGTCCATGGTCTTTGAACACTACAGGGGTTTCGATTCCCAGTCAAACATTAAAAGTTCTAACTACTAGTCTGAGAAATGTTTATTCATTTGGCGAACAATGAATGCAAAATTATTCCTTGTGCTTGAGGTAAGTTAATATAAAGTGTAAGTGTTGGGTTATGGTTTCATGGGCAATGAAATCTCTGAAAGTTTAATCTTCCAGTTTGCTGACTCAATATTCCGTTGATGTAAGATAGTTTTCCTGAGTCCACAAAACTGAGGCCAGGTTAATTAAGAGGATGGATGGATGAATGGAACAAGTTCAATACAGTTGTCTTTTATTACATACATTGTTGACTTACGAACATTGCTCGTTCCTGCATTCTGATTGAACAACTGTATGGGGGAATCATGTTTGTATAGAAAGATGCAAAGGAATGAAAAACCACTCCATGTAGGTTAACCGGCAAGTGAAATAGCTTATATAATAGAAGAAGAGCTTCATTCACAAATAAATGACATAAAATGCATTGTACCCGAATCCTCATATTATGCTGTATGCTTGTTCACAAGATGCACTTTTCCTAATAACATTCTCGAAGCTCTTTTATGGATAGTAAAACTGGGAACTGTTGAAAACCATTATTGTAATTTTTATATTGAGGAACGAATCTTCTTGAAACCGGTTCACATATTCTGAGTCACCCTGTATGTTCAAATACAATTCGTCAGTAGGGAAAGTCAAGGGAAATCAATTTGGTTATTCTACTGAACTGTTTGAGTTACCTAGAGAGACTTACGATAGTAATAAAAAATTCTCTGACTCTGACCGAACCGGGCATTATCACAGACTCCGGTTTTGTGCATCAAAACCATTGCGTTGCTTCTGATTTTGGTGAACTCTCATGACATAATATTCATGTTTGAATAATCTAATAGCCAATGGAGTTTTCGTCATTGTATATTATAACTCAAGCAAAGAAATCTCTTGCTTTGACTTTGACTCTAACGACCAATTCTAGGGGATTCGGCTAATTCGATACATTTCTAAACATCAAAGAGAGAAAGGGATTGTAATTTGTAAAATCCTATTTCCGCAAGGTGGAATTTATAATTCTCTTTGTACAACGGATTATTACACTTTTCTCGACTCAAAACTAAAATAACTCTTTCAAAAACTCAAATAATCTCTAGGCTTAAACTAACTTTTCGAAGCTCAGAAAAACTTTTCCCTCCCGGCTTGAATGGTTTTAATCACTCTCTAAGTTTCAAATGGGTGAAGTTTTCATAGAAGCCTTATGTCACACCGGCAAATACGAACATAGTATACCGTGCCGAAGAATTTTCTACAGAATAAAGGGACTACATCTGCGTTTGGGATCCCCAAATTATGTGGTGCCATTTTCTAGATATAATGTAATTTAATACATGTAAAATATTTCGCAAATATTCTTAGAAATATTCCTAAATACGTTCTACGTTGTTCAATTATTATTTTTGTTCTTAAATATAACCTATCATGTTTATTAGTACTACAGTTGTGAACACGTTTAATTGATTGGGTTGGGCCCGGGCCTTTGATTTTTTTGTGACCTGTCCGATTGTGAAATCCAAAATCTTTACAACATCAGCCTCTCACCCGAAGTATGTTAGGTGCACTTATTCTTCCGACACGTTTCACCGGTTACTCCGGTGCAGAGTAACTTACTACACGTAAAATGAACACTGCATATTGGCGTTAGCATATACGTTGAACACATTTATGTATCCTGGTACTTCTTACTGTCGGTTATAAACGTTATACGGCTGGTACGTGAGACAGCTCAATCATGACAATTATTTTTTGATTAGATATGTTCTTTGCATTATTGCCAAAATTGTGTCAATCATGAAGGGTTGCTCACGATCACGATGTACGCCGTGCAACCTTGACATGTAAAGCAAATCTCTTGAGTCACACTGTGAGTTCATATAGTTACAAACGCGTAGATTGAACATTTTCACCCAAATGGAAGGTCAAAGTTACTTTAATATTTGTATCTACATGTAATAGGATGAGAAGTACTGAAGAATCTCACTTATTTATTGGATGCTGAGTGAGATGTAATTATTTCTTTCTATTCCACCTTCCACAAAGTTAAAATGGGTCTTGATTCTCGATTCTCCATTAAAGAGCTCAAGGGCACGGGTATCGGTGCAGTTGAAACGTTGAACGCTCTTTTGATTTACTTTGAAAAATTGTAGAATGTGTATAGTATTCTCCATAAGTTATATTTGCGTAAATTGAATACCTATACTGATTTTACATCTACCATGTTCGAAGCAGGGAGTCTAGCAGGCATTTTAGCGCAGGCATGCAAAATGCCTGAAGACGAATGATTCCATACCGCTGCTTGGATTTGGCTATATGTATATTCCTCTATTGCTTAGCCATGTAATCAAAAATACACATTTTAAAAATATAAATATAACAAATTGCCAGGAAATACGCATCTTCATATTTCGTGTATCACTATTCAGCACTACTCTCATTCATCGTCTGTGGAAATACTTGCAATCTTAAAAGAAACTCTTCGGGAGTTTACTCCAGAAACTTGAAATTCTGATGTGATGCGCATCCACATCTTGAGAACGGATTTGCTATTCACATAAAACGAATGTCATTTTAAAATACTCATCAATTTTCTGAAAGTGCGGCCCTGTCAAGTGGTTTAGATAACCCATTTTTGTTGCAAGCCATTGTACTGATTTTCATATTTACCTCATCGGAGTATCATCTCTTTTTCAGTCCTCGGGAGAGTTTAACACGACCTGCATTCTTTGTAACACAGCGTCTGCACATATGTTCCCATGCTATAATATTCTATCTAATTTAATGATCCATTAACCGTGGCTCGAGTCCCGGACAAGACCTGTGCTGAGGTCGCGAGAATATTGGATTGCCGGAGCATAATAAAAATAATACGATCTCGTTCAAAGGAATACTTACTTAACTTTATCGTCCGAAACGAAGAAGCTATCCTTCGACTATGAATCACAAAATTCATCCTAGAGATCACTAGTCAGAGATTGGTCTTAGCACCTCGTACTATTCTATACAGACAAATAATTGAAATAAGGGTCATTCATCGCTGCTTAAAAATGTCACACTTCCTCTGGACTTGAAAACATCAGACCGCAACACCCAGAGATTTCCCTATAAATAAAATGAAGAATTGTACAGAATTTTTTAGCTTGTAGCTTATAGCTCACTTATAGCTCAGCGCTACTGGTTTGGATATATATTACATAGACTCTTCTGTGACATTCAACAGAATTGGTCACAGCAATACCTTAAACCTCTACGATTTTAAACAATTAATAAATCGATGGGAAAAGGTTTTGAGTGAATAATCATAAGGCTTGTCGCAAAGATGGTAGCGCTGCTCAGGAGTTCGTACAGTACTGTACAAGCGTGCAAGGAGCAGTAAGACTCTCCAATTCCAATAATTTTATATCTCACTGTTATTTTATACACCTTTAATACCCATTATACATTAGAATTCTTGCTGTTATTGTAATTTTCCAATGTAGAAGGTCGTGAGTCACGGTTCATAACTTGACTTTACCCTAGCAGTTTTCAAAATAATATATTTGAAATTGTGTTTTCTGAATCATTATTCCCGATTATCATTTCGAAGATTTGTTCGCAGTTTTTTTTTGATTATGGTGGATTCCGAGTTTATGTATTGTGTGTGTCACACATGTTCAATTAAATTCAATAAAAGTCCCATTTTTTAATTGGAACAGACACGAAATAATATTGGAATTTCAGGTACAGAATTCATTTTTGAAGAAAGTACGCTTCATATATTCAACGAAAAGGATTTTCAACTCCGAAAATTCAAGTAGTGGGTGCGAGCTATAATATTCACAACTCTGTCAAACTCTCACAAATCGTTATTAATTTCTGATAGAATCATCCAGATTACGATATATCTGACTCGGCTATGACAATTTCTTTCCCATGAAAGAGAATTTTGACGACTCGATTGCACGAATGTCACGCATGTCACGGGTTTCCAATAATTGTCATTGTCAAGACTACACACATGCTTTCGTGTTTGTCAAATCTTGAATAAAATCAACGAGAACGCATATTAATCCGTAGATTTTGTACAGTCATAACTTGAACATAATTTCGACTGAAGTTTTTGTATAATAAGAACCTAGAGAGATCATATTGTTTAATTTTTGTATTATTTATTCCTCTACAACTTAGACTATACACTATACTACATAATCACCATGATTTCTACCTCGAATTTGTTGAGAGACACTGAAATTCGTATATCCGTCGAAGTAGACATCAATGATATGGCCAAACGTCTTGAGGAGAGAACTCATTTCAACTTTGAGGAGGTTGGTTGAACAGGAAACTTTTAAGATTCAGAAAACGACACTTAAAGCGAACATTTTTAACAACCGTATTTTGCGTCTTTTTTTTTCACAGTGTGTTGCACTTCTCCACATGCATGCCCAGATCACTGTGAAATATCCACTGAAAATTAAATTTTTCCGTCACATTCTTGGATCCGTCTTCAACATCAAGAACAATTTCATGTTGTCTCGCATTCATTATGCTTTTGACAGAGATGCCAATGGTGTGGTAAGAAATTACGCCTAAAATTAAAAACAATGAAATACGTTTATCTAAATGCTCAGAAAATCACCTCGTGAAAAAATGATCATATGAAAACCACATCGATATTTTGGTCACTTCAAATCATAATCACTTTAGTCACTTAAGACACGAAATATTTACAAATCAAAATTGATTCTGGTAATAATTACATTGGTTGTGATACTAAAACATTAAACAAGGTCGTGGCACAAAAATTCCTACCCGATTGAAAATTTTCCGGTAAATGATTTTTGAAGACTCGGTCTTGTATATTTTTTATATTCCTTTCTAATATGAGTAATATGTTTAACATTCCCAGTTAATTCCTGCCTTTGGTTTCAAAAATATGGAGGAGGACACAACATTAATGAAATCAGTCAATGATTTGTAATGCTTCTGAATAAAATCGATTACAGCAACTATGTTTAAGTTAATTTCAACATTAATTTAACACTTCCCTGAAATCGGAGTGGTTAAACATATGTTGAAAGTACTCATATGAATAAGAGTTATTGCATTGAATTCGTCGAGTTAGTCGAGTAATATTTTATTTGAAGTGATCAAGTTAATTGACATTTCATCTCAGGTGATGTATTTCATTCAATCTATCTTCGTGAGAGTCAACGAGAATAGGTAGTAGTTTTGAAAATTATTCTTTCGTGTCTCTTGAGACTCTTGATTGCTATTTCCACGTCAGAAATAGGTTTGGATATTTATCACCAAATACCTGGATGATCTATAGATATAGTCCTGATGGCGATATGGCGTATGGATATGTGAAATAGGCTGACTGACAATCTGTGACATCATCTGTTAAGAAAAACACTTTACTTCTGAAAAAATTATAAAACATCCAGTGTGACTTCCCACAGTTTTCACGTGTTCATGTTTAAATAAATAAATTCAATAAAATTTTGTCGTACTCATTTGCAGATTGACGGAGACGAATGGTTGATCAGCCTATCCAGTTTTATGCGAGGAGAATTTGATGAGCAAATCGAGTTTTCTTTTTCTGTTTACGACATCAACGGAGACGGAGGTTTGATATTTTATAATTTGAAACACTTGCACACTATACTAATTAATCCACAATGTTATTTAATTGCATTCATACACAATTACTAAACTGTACCGTCCGTACCACCAAATACTCGACTTTCTTAATTGAACACAAACAATTGTAAGTTTTGTAAGCTTTCGTTTAGCATAGAATATCAGTCAAGAAACACAAAATTTTTAACAACGTAAAAACGCACGAGTCTATAACAAGAGCGAGCCGAAATCTTTGCATGTGTTGAAAATTGCAATGAAGCTTAAAATGATTTTTGAAAATTTGTTTGTCTTGCAGCTCTGGAAAGGGAAGAGCTCTCTTTTTTCTTGGCTGATTGTCTCATGGAAGGTGAGATTTTAAACTCTGAGGAAGTCGAAGAAGGGACAAAAGAAATCG
>JAQIXO010000804.1:0-15507 GCA_034700305.1 Protaphorura armata
AAAATTAGCCCAAGGGTTGGGAATAATTAGCCCAGAAGTCCATTTCTTTGACTTTGTTGCCATGGTTACATAAAAAATTGTTATTTCAAAATTACTGGAAATAAAAAATTTCAAAAAAAATATTTTTTTGGAGAAAAACGCATACTTGTTTAGTTCATATCGAGATACTCCTGTAATATGTGATAATGACGCCTAGAATCACCGTAGAACAAAACTGGGAATAATTAGCCCAGCTTACCCTAGTAATTCAAATTTTTAAAACTCATGCAATACGATATTCGATTCATCAACTTTTATGCAACTCAAACGCAACAACGGTGCGATGAATCCTTTCATCGTGTAGCTAGGAATAAATACCGGAAAGAAAGTTCAGTACATTAATTTCTATTCAGAAATCAATCAAAAGTAGTGCGGACGGGACGGACGTGACTTGTATAATAATCAAGGCTAGAATTAAGTAAAATGCCGTTTACCATTCTTCTGTTAAACCGCACATATTTATGACTTAAATTTCACGTGGAGTAAATTTATTTTAGAAGTACATAGTTAAGTGTAAGTACAAGTAGTGACATTGACATTACACTACAGCCATGTCGAAATTGTCGTATAATTTAAGTGTAATAATTGGCGTGGTGTTAAAAGTTATCCTAGTAATAAGTCCTAACGTCTTTGGAGTAATCGGGACAAATGAGATTAAAAACAGGACACTTGTATTTACACAAATTGTAAGTCAATGCTTAACTCTGCCTTACCAAGGTTGCTGATTGATGTGTTATTTATTTAAAATTGTGTATTATTTAATATTAGCTTTGTAGACATGGCGTGAGAGCTCCAATACGGCCATATCCAGGTGATCCCTATGGAAATGAATCATTTTGGCCTAATGGGTGGGGAGGCTTGACTGAGGTCACTAAATAATTTAAACTATTTGCATTCTAAACTTCAAAATTTTGTAATACAAGGTGTCAAGTATGCACATTTGGTACCACATGCTATACGCGACAGTACATACTGGACACCGTGTATTTATTTATTTCAGCTCGGAAAATTGGGCCAATATGAACTAGGAGAATTCTTGAGGACAAGATACAATAAGTTCTTGAGCAATCATTTCTCCACAAAAGAAATCTACGTGTTAAGTTCAGATTATGACCGGAATATTATGAGTGCACAGGCATTATTGTCTGGGCTCTACCAATCAGAGCCGAAGCCAAATACAAATTCGAAACCTGGAAAGTGGAAACTTTTCCCGGTCCACACGATACCAGCTGAGCACGATTATGTACTTACATTTCTTAAAATAATATTTTCATAGTGCAAATGAATTGGAAGTTAATGGAACTAATGGTATAATATTCAGCTGATTCAACCTAAAGTTCATACCAGCCACATTAAAAAAGTGTACAACTGTGCAAGGTACGATCAACTTATAGCAGACGCTTTCACCTCAACTCAAGTTTATCAACACACTCAGGACAATTTGAAATTGTTTCATTTTCTGAGAAATCATACAGGAAATACAAATTGGACTAGATTAGTTGAGGCCGGTATTGTGATTGATGCACTTCGTATTCAAGTAATACAATTTTTACTTGATCAATTAAAAATTAAGCCACATATTTTAGGTATAGATTGAATTTTTTTTTGCTTCAACCAGAATCTGTATAACTTGGAAATGCCATCTTGGGCTAAAGAAATAGTCAGAAATCCAGAAACAATGAAAATCATGGCGTTTGGATTTCAAGTCCTCGGATTAACAGACGAAATGAAGAGATTGGCAGGGGGACCACTTCTTTCCAAGTTTGTAGAATATATGAAAAACAAGGTTTCAGGGTTGGAGCTTAGAAAAATGTACATTTATTCTGGTCATGACTTGATTCTTGGGAACATAATGGATACGCTGGGAATTCATGAACAGCACTGGATTGATTTCTCCAGTGCACTAATTTTGGAATTGTATTGTGATAATTCCACTG
Organism: Protaphorura armata; assembly: GCA_034700305.1. Taxonomy (NCBI): domain Eukaryota; kingdom Metazoa; phylum Arthropoda; class Collembola; order Poduromorpha; family Onychiuridae; genus Protaphorura; species Protaphorura armata. The sequence continues at coordinate 1,977 of JAQIXO010000804.1, forward strand.
AGATGCCGGAATACACAGTGGAGGTACCTACAACGAGTCCTGCATCATTTTGACGTATTCTGTGCTAGGTTGATTTCTTATTTTCAAATTATTTGTTTCAGGTTTTGTACAGAAAAACGCCGTTAGAACTTATACCTATGAAGCTCCCAAGATGCCAGGAACCTTGCACGTTACAAAATTTTGTAGAATCAGTCCAGCAGTACATTCCTGAGAATTTAGACAAGGAATGCCAGGTCGGAGTCCCCAAAAAAGAAATTGTTCAAAATTGTGAATCGACTACTTCTGGAAGTGCACAAGGTTAATTTTTAAAAACCAAAATGCTATGATTCACTTTCGGTGTTCTAATAGAAAGATATTCGAATTTAGGTGCAGCCCTCATAGCAGCATGTGTGGTTCTCGTTATCCTGCTGATTGGTCTACTAGTTTATCACATTTTGAGACGAAGTAAAGTGGTGGCCTACGAAGTGTATACCTAAGTCTGTGAATCTGAACTTCGCGATGATCACAAAGATTTCCATACTTACAACTACGCAGCCAGTCTTAAGATTCTTTCGAGTTGCTCATTGTTAATACTTCAAAACTGCTTATGGACTGTGATATAGATAAAATGTCAATTTAAAAGTCATAAGTTTGTAGACAAGTTAATTAGGTTCTGCGTTGAAGTCGTATAGAATTTATGTAAAGAAACATTGAAATAAATTGTGTTCTTGATTGATTTTACGCGACACTTGATAATTGTCCTAAATCACTCACTGGCATTCCCATGTCAAACTAGAGACTATTCTTAAGTGTTTAAAATAGTTCCTTTTTCCACAGCTCCCACGCTTATTAATTTAAATGTTTCAGCCGCAGACTGTAATAGACATTGTGTGCCAAATTTATGGACAAACATGTTTTTTTTCTATTTTGTGGTAAACTCATCACTTAATCATATATTCTGACAGCACGTCCATGACGCATTACAAGTTAGAAAAGCTGCAGCACAGATAGAATTGTGTTGTGTGTTCCAAGAATAGACACGTTACTCATGTCACAAACCGCAATTGAGCCGAATGGAAAATCCACATTTTGTAAACCGCATGTTTTGCACATTTTCAGAACCATGCAAAAAAAAAAGTGTTAAAATTCGACCTTCCAGTATTACTTGACTGCCAGACTGCCTCTCCACTTTAAACGAACATGTTGTTCATAACATTACTCGCTGTACTCCTATTGACCCTGACCCTAGGTCAATCTAAAAATTACTCAATGTATGTTTGGAGAAACGGTTGGGACTCCTCCATTCCTGGGTGTAACAATCAAGCCAAATTTTTGGAATGGTCAGATCCCAATTGTTTCACACATACCTGGAATACAGCAGCCAAACGAGATTGGCTTTGGTCAACTTGTACTCGCCCAGGTCGTGAAGTGAGTGAGATTTATTTGTATGATACCCAAGCAGCTTTATCCACTAGAGACTGTTCTAATCCTGGGGTTCAACTGATCAAACAAACATTGAGAGAAGGTCGACAAAGAGTGCCTGGATTGGCCATCTATGCATTATTCTCAGACGGGGGTGATACGGTGCCTGAGAAAAATCATGTCCCAGATGTTGTCTGGTACAATTCAGTATGTGCTGGCCAAGCAGAAAAATTAGATGGCGTTGCAGTCAATAATGAAAATTGGAGGAATAATTGGAGTCCAGCTCAAATGATTTCTTATTTGGATAATTTGAATGGGGTAAAAATTGAAGCTGATAAACAAAATCCATCTGGATCACTCAAAACACATTTTTCCGTTGGATGGGGTTGGGGTAAGCTTTATAATGGCGAAACAATCAATACAAATTGGAGGGGCAAGAATCAAGGTGTGATGCGACATTTTATTGACATTTTTGATCATCTGGATGTTCAGGTAATATTTGGCGTTCATTTTTTTGGTAGGTCTTTGATTCCTAAATGACCGTCTTTGCCATACAAATTGTAGGTGGCGTTTGTGACGGCTGAAGCAATGGAAAGTCGACTTCGTGGAGCTGAGCTGGACTACGCGGCCCAACAAGGAAAACCGACTTTGGTTAATGCGTATATAAATAAAGTAATTCAGATTTTGATACATGAGCAAAATAATGTCATGGATTGGAATCAGTTTCTAGCAATATGTAATTGTAATTTAGGCTCTACCTTGCCAAACAACTTTTTTCCCATTCGCTGAGAATGAACTGGACTGCCCTGCTTGGTCTCGCGTTTATAAATCCGAGTCAGCCATGTTTGAACAACTGGATAATTTGGGGTTAAAAGTTCCAGGAAATCGTATAAACTTACATCATTTTCGTGGAGCATATTCCTCTGGTGGACACCCGGATTGGCCAAGACATTGAACGTTGGATTAGAGATTCGATGTTAAGAAGACTTCACATGTTTTATTTCTTATGTCAGTATACCCTATAATATTGTGAATGGTTTTTTTTCTGTAAAGAGTACCATCGAATAAAAATCAATTATGAGCTATATATAGTAACATGAATCACATGCGACATGCTCTGAAATTTCAAGAATTAATGCCCTGACTATTTTTGTAGAAGGCCTCTTTCGTTCTTTTATATTTCCACCGCACAAACCAATAAAAAAAAAACAATGAGGCATTAATTTTTTAATTAACGTAATGAAAATGTTTGGGTCGCAGTTCAGTAATAATGACTTCGCCACGTGTATAAGGAAAGTGGCGGATCAAGGTCTCTCGAATAGAACATCCAGCAACAAGGACTTGTTGGCGCCATGGAACATTAAGAATCACAGCATTAGTCTTAACCCATTTTACTTACGTTTTACAACGCGCGAAGCCTTTACTATGGAATTGTCTCTTTTGCGAGTAGTCAGTTCCCTAGCATTAATTTTAATTTGTTGTTCCTTAGCATCTAGTTTAAACTACGACGATGCATTAATTTTGTTTTCTGATTCTAATAACGCAGCACATGCTGATGCTAGCGATTTTGATTCTTTTCGTCCGAATCACAATATTGTGAAAGTAAGTTTTATGTCTGACATAACCTCTGTATGTATTTTAGAAAAATAATTCACATTATAATATATTTTTAAATTGACAGAGAAGCTCGGAAGATGTACAAGTTTATTCCTTTAAAGTGGATTCAAAAATCAAGTACAGATTTAGTCGAACTTGTATCACTTCAGATGTGATGAATCGAGATACCCAGCGCTCAAATGAAGTCACGTTTCATGTCGTACTTCCGGAGACTGCGTTCATTTCCCATTTCAACATGTAAGGATTGGATACTACTTAAAAATAATTTTTAGTATTTTTGATTGTCAAATATGTTCATGCTAATTAGGGAGATAGATGGGAAAGTGTACGAAGCTTATGTGAAGGAAAAGGATGAAGCCAAACGAGTCTACGTTGAGGCTCAACGTCGAGGTCAAAATGCAGGGCTGGTCGAACTTAAGTCAGATAAATTAATTTTGATTTGGTCAATGCGAAAATAAGATTTTACACATAACGCAATTTCATTGCTCTTTTTTTTAGCACGCGCCATTCAAATGTCTTCGATGTAAGTGTGAATGTGAAGGCAGAGTCGAAAGTCAAATTTAATTTGACTTATGAAGAATTGCTTCAAAGAAGACTTGGAAGATATGAACAGTCAATTAATATTAGTCCAGACCAGGTAAATTGTTTCAGTGTCGGCATGGCAAGTCATAACTTACGAATTCCTTGTCATATGATTTCATTATGCGTGGACGTACATATATAGATGACCAATTTGGACGGAGTTGAGGTAACAGTTAGCATTGAAGAGTCGCAGGACATCACACTCATCCATGTTCCAAGGTTGAGAAATGAAATTGAGGAATCCAGCTCGGACAAAAGTAATTTAAATATTTCTCGGACTCCAACAGACTCTGAACGGCATCTATTTAATGAGTGGTTATTTTTTAAACAGACAAGGAAGCTCTAATTGAAAGATCGTCTCCAAATAAGGCTCGAATCACATGGCTCCCATCAAAGTCTGACCAAACGAGATTAAGGGACAAGAAACAGATCGGAAAATTTGTGGTTCAATATGATGTGGCAAGGGAGTTAGACGCCGGAGAAGTTCTGGTGACATTAAATTTGCTTAACTAACTCCAATCCAAAAAGTGAATTTCACGTTCTATCTTAAATAACAATACTTTATTTAGATCATGAATGGATACTTTGTACACTTTTTTGCACCGGCAAATCTCAAACCACTCCAGAAACATGTTGTCTTCGTCCTAGACATTTCAGGTTCCATGATGGGCAGAAAGATTGAGCAGTTGAGAGAAGCCATGAAGAAAATATTGAGTGATCTCAATCGTGATGATTTTCTTAATATGCTCATATTTTCAAATGCTGTTACAGTTGAGTGTTAATTTATTTGTATGTTGTCTGGTGACTCCTCCCGTAATACTTTATTGATTGAATTAGCACTGGGCACCAGGAGACCGTTTCCAAAGACAAAGTCGGACGTATGATTTCCACCATTTTGAACACCGTGAAAGTGGGAACGACGACAGCTGGAAAAAACAACCGTTTGCAGCAACTCAAGAAAATATTGCTCAAGCACAAAGTTTTATTGACAGTTTACCAGCCACGGACGGAACAAATATTCACGATGCCCTCATTAATGCTCTGAATTTAATCTCCAATATTAAATCCACAAGAAAATACTACAGTGGAAGCTATTCCTCCTCAGACTCCGGACGAGTGGCCCGATATCGTGAAACACAGGAAACATTGCCACCAAATGTTGAATCCCTTATAATTTTTTTAACTGACGGTGAACCCACCGTAGGGGTGACTGACCTCTCTGATATTCTATCCCGGATTCGATCTGCCAACTCAAGGATATACGTACCAATATTTTCATTGGCATTTGGCGCAGGGGCTGACTTTAGTTTTCTTCGGAGATTGTCCCTTCAAAATTATGGATTTGCAAGAAAAATTTACGAGGCTGCGGATGCAGCTCTACAATTAAATAATTTTTATAAAGAAATCTCATCACCTCTGCTAGCCAACGTTAGATTCAATTACACTTCTCCTGATTATGAAGTGAATGAAGTCACAAACTATAGATTCCCTACACTATTTGGAGGTTCTGAATTGGCTGTGGCTGGGAAAATTACACCCAGAGAAGTAGTCGAAGATTCGTCATCTGGTGCAAAGGTTCGCTCCAAAAGGACTAGCGTGATTGCCCCACCTGATCTCCATAGATACCCACCAATTGATGACTGTCGTTTCCCTCTTGAAGTTGAAGGACATGGAAGGGATGGACCACACATTTGGAGACGACCAATTGTGTACAGTCATTGGAATTGGTGGTGTCATCCTCATCCACACCCGCCTTACCCTGTTTATCGACCCCCGACTACAAGGCGTCCAAAAGTGGTGACTGAGGAAGATTCGTTTTTGGAAAGACTTTGGGCATATTTGACAATTCAACAGTTGATAGACAAAGATTTTGCGCAAGAAGGGCGGGCGATAGATGGAGACAGTCGGCCCTACCACTCGGAAGAATCTCCGCGGCAGAGGGCTCTTCGGTTGGCCCTCAAGGTTAATATTATTTTCTTGAACGAAGAAGGTTAATTTATGTTTCAATATTCAACTTATGTTATTATTTTTATCATCCAGTACGGATTTGTCACATCTCTGACATCGCTGGTCGTAGTGAAGCCGTCAGGTTATGACGAGACCGGAGCTATTTCAGCTGATAGGAAATCTGAATCGAGTAAAACCAACATACACAATTAACTTATAAATAATTACTAAATTATCAAACAAATTTTTAAACCGTAATTATTTTTATTCTACATGAGGCGGTTCATTCGGACCAGGAGCCCGACCAGCCCAAGCCCATCATCTTCGAATGTATAAGTCTAGTTCTGGACCCTCTCATGGCTCTAGTAGAAAAACCTTTGGGTCCATGGGCCCATCAGCCGGAACTGCTGATTATGCTGGCCAAGGTCCGGTGCCAGGAGCCTCCAGTTCATGTGATTGGTGCTTAGTTGGAGAAGATGACAATAAGTCAGCTAAAAAAACAACCATTACCAAAACTACTGCGACAGAGTCAGATTCAGAAGATGAAGCCAAAGAGGATATTAAACCTACAAAGCCTAAAAAGACAAAACAGGAAGAGAGAGAATCTCGTACTGAAAAATCTAAATTACGGAAGGATAGTGACGATTCATCAAAGACACTAACATTGAATGACATTTTATGGTTAACTGACTATCAAATCACTGTGAATGTCAAAGGTGTCTCTGGAAAGTACCAAGTTGCACAGGGTGATATGGTAATTGTTTACGAATTACATTTATCGCATTCATAAAATGTGTAGGTATTAAATTCTGACGATTTATTTGAATATATGGTAAGAAGAAAGACGGGACAGACGTTGGACATGAGTGTAAATTGGCCGGAGGTGGTAGTAAGATGGGTGAATGCAAACATTTGAAAGATTGCATAAAGCAAATTTTCTTGGATGATTTTGATTTGTACAAGAAGTCATATTTTTGCTCCATTCAGGATTTGAGGTTAGTCAACAGTCATTACCGTGACTTTACATATTTCTTGAAGACACAAATTAATCTCTAATAATTTTTCTCCTTAGGGCTGATCATTCTTTCTACGCCGGGGTGTGTTGCTCGAAATAATTATTGCCGGATCTACTGGGATCCGTTGGACCTTAATATCTTAATATTTATTTGTAGGAAAAGAATAAATGATTTCAAATGATGATAATTTTTATGGACTTTTTCGCAGAGCATCTTGAAAGTAAGGAACTTCATTCACATTTAGTTAATTGGCCCTCATACGTATCAGTAATTCCCAGATTCATCCATAGTTGGGCAGACTAACCTGCTGAATATACAAATGCACAAATATAGGGTAAATTAGTGGCAGATATTCAATAATAATTTACCCTAACAACACAAAAATGCTACACACTCGACTTGCCAGGAATTCGCGTCCCCAGATGATTTCAAGTCACAATTTTCTGTTCTGTTTACCGGTCGTTCGATTGTAATGATAGCAAATGTTGTCTCTTTACACAAGATGTGTTGATATACAATATATTTCTATCAGTCACGAAATCGCATGAACTCGTATTTCCAAACTCATGGGACAAGAGTCGCGTGCGCTCGACACAATACTTCAACGTTCAAAGACTCATTTTGGAACGAGAATTAAACATTACTAATTCAGATCATCTCTACACTATGGGTCAACAATTTTGAAATCACACACACATTTAAATTTGGTTTGGTGGTGTGCTTGCTTGTTGAATTGAGTGCCAACACACAAACTATAAGCCATCAAGTGGCGATGGAAAGCTCGGCACGGGCAAACACAGTAAACATTCTCCCCAAAATAATTACTACTAAGGACAGTATTCACAACAAACTGGCATGGAGATTTACATGTATTAAAATGACCTCACCACTTCAAGGCTCCTGGCCTTGCGGCAACATATATGAGTTTGGCTCTCCGGGTTCTGGGGTCGACGTTCGAATACCAAACAGCCGTTGCTGGGTAGACGAATTCGTTCTTTCGTCCAGTCCCCTAATTTTATTTTATTGCAGCGGAACCCTTAAGGTTCATGTGTTGATCTCGTAGGATGACCCTCTTGAGATATTTGGGAGTCCTCATAAAAAATTTCAAGACGATTGGTTGAGCCGCAGGGACAGGAGCCTTGAAGTGTTGAGGTCATTTTAATACATATAAATCTCCATGCCAGTTTGTTGTGAATACTCTCCTTAATGATCACCAGGGAAATTAATATCCTGTCAGGATGAATTAATCTAATTTTTTTATTAAAAAGCACCGGCAACAAAAATATGGACGAATATGTTCGTCCATACACGATATTCTGGTATCCGGGTCACGCTAATGAATTATGTAGTGAGAAAGTGAAGGCTGGTGGTTTAAAAGTCGCAATTGCAGAATACGGGTTTAGTCATTCTTCGTCAAGCCCACTCGCTAACACCTAGCTTGTTTTAGCTTTCAAAACCGCCACAATGAAAAAGCAATCATTAGAAATAATTTGATTTCCATTTATTGTTGCTCATTTTTGGAATCGGATCAGTAATACTATACAATTTAAAAATTTCAACTTAATCTGAAATATTAATTTGAAGGGCGTCATATCTTGAAAAATGGTTCGACAAGTCGTCATGTGTTTCGGATTACACGTACTTTACTTGTATACTCACATGTTTGTATATTCTATGGATATGCCACTACAGAGAGCTCTATTTCCATTTCGAAACTGTCAAGTAGTGATTCACTCTTTCGACAACTTCATCACTGATGACACCGTCCTATCTAATTGGAGAGTAATGGAAACCCCAATCATCTACCAGAAATACAATTACTTCACCAATCGGTCGAGTACGATTTTACAACACTCTTTCTTCAAGTTACAGTGTCGAATGGACCTGTTTATTGAAGGATTCGAATTAATTCCACCTCTACATAATTTTGTGTCCGTAATTGTGACCATGCTTCCAATCAATAGACGAAGCTGGATTTGGATTCTCATGAACCCCATGCTGTCTCCAAACATCATTTTATTTGAATATGATCAAACACTGCCTATTGTGGTTAAATATACACGTTCCTTAAAATTTTATTGTGGAGTCAAACATCGGTGTATCTTCACTTTATTCAAACATTATCAGTATCCAAGAACCATGCGTGAATTGTCTAAAGTTTTGACGGTAATCAAAAAGAATTTTTATGGTGGGAAGGTTGATGTTCAATGATGACACCGGCAAGCGCTACACTCCTGAACTACTGTACCAGTCAAGGCGTCTGACTCGTCGTGAAATGTGGCTTAGGCCGACAAAACACATGGCTGTGGCAAAAATTGTGAGTGAAATATCCGTTTACAACAACTTCACTATGCATGCATACGCGCATCCTCCCAGGTTTGCTCAACACAATTGGCAGCGTACGCTAATTCAGCCAAATTTATTTATATTGTTATGACAACAAAGTGCGGTTATCCCTTCTGGTACAACAGTCCACACAGGATTGACATATTTTCAATTTATGTACTGTGAATGTACTAGTAAGTATCGGGAAACCCATTCATCTAGTTTTCACGCCTGGTTTAATCCTATGGATCAGTTTGTATGGTACTCTGTGATGTTGAGTGTAATACTTTTGACATTAACATTTTATTGTGGACGACAAGGAATTTTCCGTATAATATTAGCACTATTTGGGGCTACATTATTTCAGGGTAATCACACAGTAATCTAAATTGTAGTCGCGACATTCAGATGAAATGGTCACCGTCGTGTAACACCAACAAACATTCCCTCTAATGAAAATTATTATTCGCTAGGGATATTCTCTCTTGGTTCTTCCAGGGGGTTACTTGGTACAGCAGCGAGGAAAAATAAGGCGCTATGTAGTTCGAATATGATGCGGTTGTATTGCTGTGCACGTACACTAATCTAAGCAGTGAATAATTGGAAGGTTGGTTGCGAAATCTTAGGTTCATTTCCTTAAAGTTATCTTCTATGAACAGTTATGGCATGTAAAATTATGAATACAAAATCAAACTGTTTCAGTTAGACATCATACATTATAAACAGACGCCTCATAAACCAGCTGAAACTAACAATAAGTGTAATTAATATTAAATACAGGCGATAAAGTCATAATATTATCTTCATGCGGGTTAATGAAAATCTTGAATCAATCGAGTGTTTAGAAACATGCATTTACAAGCTATCGGACGTTCTGGACAGCTTAATATTCACTTTTACATATACATACACCTCTTTCTCTCTCTTTGCACAGTCATGCTATCAGGAATGTGTTCATGGATATCAATACCACTAATGAGTTATCATGTCTAGAGTCGCTAAATCCTGTCGTCTTACAATTGCAGATTTGCACGTATTAATAATGTACCCCCAAGTGATACATCGCGCCATCTTCGATCAATACATCCTTAGGGTATCCAGAACTTGATATAGTATTCAACCACATAATACACCAGTTAACCAAACAAGCGCGGCACGCAAAAGTATTCTTCGGAGTTAATTTAAGATCGAATTTAAATGCCTTTTTTCTATGTAGAAATGATAGAATCTCCTCGTAGAACTCCGAAGACAATGCAAAAGTATTCTTCGGAGAAATTTGAATTTAACATCGAATTTAAATGACTTTTGTATCCAATGAAGAAATGATATAATTTCCACAGAACTCAGAAAACAATTATTATTAATGGGCACCACGGACACTTTCTTGACTCTCTCGGTGGATTTCTTAGTATACCATCGAGAACAAATGAGACCATGCAGTTCGAATGTGATATTCGTGTTCATGTGCCACGTACGCTTATCTCTGCTGTAAATAATTCCAAGGCCAGTCGGGAAACATTTGGGTCATTTCTTGGCGCAATTGTCTGTAGTCGCTACACCTTAACAGCGTGTAAATGTGTATTTGTAAATTTGAGCACGATTCACAAAATTTGACACCTATTGTTAGACAGTGTACATAAGTTAACCACCAAATTAAACACCAGCAAAAACTAACAATAACTAATTTAAAGGCGACGAAATCACGAAAGTACATGTATTCAAAATAATCAAAGTAGTGATAAGATCAAACGAGTTTACAAACATGCGTCTGCAAGCTATCGAACGTTCTAGACAGCTAATAAGTCTTCACTTTTACATCAATATCTCTGCCTTGTTGTCAACTTTTGTGTATTCTAAGAATATAACATTACCATTACAAACAGCTCTGCTTCCATTTCGAAATTGTCAAATAGTGATTCACTCTTTTGACAACTACATCACAGATGACACAGTACTATCTACTTGGAGAGAAATGGAAACACCAATCATTTATCTGAAATACAATTACTTCACCAATCAGTCTACTATTATTTTGCAAAACTCTTTCTACAAATCACAGTGTCGAATGGATCTATTCATTGAGGGATCTCTGTTAAATACAACTCTAGATCAGTGCGTGTCCTGGAGAACAATAGATCAAGATGCAGGTGAAAAAGAGTCCAACGTAATTGTGACCCTACACCCATTCCAGCTTAATAGACCCACACCCAGCAGCTGGATTTGGAGCCTCCCATTGGCAACGATGTCTCCGAATATAATCATGTTGGGATACAACCAAACATTGCCTCGTCTTATTAAATACACACGAGTGTTAAAATTTTACTGTAAAGTTCAACATTTGTGCCTCGTAAATGTAATTAAACAATACGAGTATCCACGAACCATTCGTGAATTGTCCAACGTTCTAACGCGAATCAAAAAGGATTTTCATGGTGGGATGGTCATTGTTAGCCACCCCGACCCCGATCGCTTCACAACTGAACTCTTGCACCAATCGGCATCTCTGACTTGGCGTGAAATGTGGATTAGCCCGACACAAAATATGGGTGTGGCAAAAATTGTGAATGAAATATCCATATATCACAATTTCTCCACAATTTCACATAGAGAGGCACAGCGAATGCATCCAAATGATGAGGGATACACGTGGATTAACCCAAATGTACTAATGCATTTACAGCTGAGTTTTCAAAATTGTACAATAGTGGAGTCAGAGTTGACGTATTTTCAATTCATGTACTGCAAATATATTGGCAAACATGGGAAAACGCATTCGTCTAGTTTTCGTGCCTGGTTTAACCCAATGGATCAGTTCGTATGGTACTGCATACTAGCGAGTATAACACTTTTGGCATTAACATTTTATTGTGCAAGACCAAGGACACATACAAAAGGAACTCTCCGTATAATACTAGCTCTATTTGGAGCAACATTATTTCAGGGTGCAAACATCAAGAGACTAAAATGGTTGTTTTTGTGTTGGGTGTTTTGTTGCATTGTGATTAGCAATGGTTATTCCGGATTTATTAAGAGTTCTTTGATTGTTCCACTTAAAACCAAATATATCGACACATTTGAGGAACTAAGTGTTCAAAATTTAACACCCATGTTTTTGAACTATAGTTATAAGGAAGGTTTTGATGAAATCATGGAACGATACTCAGGTATGAAGAGAAAAAACTACTTACAAATTTGGAATGGGAGTAAATATATTATAGGACTAGAAGCCATTGAAGAGGCCGTGAAGTTTAACATTGAAAATTATTTCATCATTGCGGATACTTTTCCTTTGAAACTATTAAGAACAAACTTGGCAGAACTCCATCAAACTAATGACGAAGAGACAGAATGGGATTGTCATATTGGTGATGAAAAGATTCTTATGTGGCAATCAGGATGGGCATTTTATCGCCCAAACGTCTCACCATTAATCAAAACTCTAAAATATTTTATGAGTTCTGGCATTTACAACGTATGGATGGACTTAGACAGTAGTATTACAGAAAAGGAGGTGGCGATAGAAAGAAATGAAGAAGTTCGTCAGAGTAATGGAAAATTAAAAATGAAGGGTACAAATACAACAATGCAGGAATCCGAGTACCTTCTCACTACCTCAAACCCTCAATTTAAGAACATGTTTTACTGTCTATTTTGGTTTACCATGATTAGCGTAGTCACATTTCTTGTAGAGGTCAGATTTTTCTTTCCTGATCGAAAAGCTATTTGGAGTTGTTTAGTTCGTGTTCTAATCATTTTTACAAACTATTTGGTCGACCTTTTGATTTACATTATGACTAATTTTACTTTATATAATGTATTACGGATCAGTTATTATAGATGGAAGTAATGAGCAGTGCTTAGCAGTAAGCACAAGTGTTAATTCTATTATTGTACGTTTGAGGATATGACATTCTCTGGATTTGTAATACTGAAATTTACATCAGAAATAAAATTCCGCGATTCAATATTCTCAACCTGTTCCACAGAAATTCGATTATATTTGAATTTTGACTATTGCGTGTTGTATATTCTGGATTCAAGTTTCACAGTAATACTTGCTGAAACTGAGACCAAACTCTTTGGTTGAAAAATCAGTGATCCTCGTAACGTCGAAAACATGTTCACACGTTTTGTTTGGATTTATTCATTATTGAAACAATGAAATAGATGTAGTACAGATAATATATTTGGCCTAATTTGAATATGATTCACATTTTGAAAAAAAATATTATCATGGTTGAATTACGATTCAATAGAGTATTCAACCTTTCAACGCAATGAAGTCATGGATCGTCAGATTATATTAAGGGAAACACAGCACCCGTGAACTTCATGGTTCCATTGTCTTGGTATTGAACGGCTCCTTCTTCAGACAAATCTTCTGCTCCAGGGAATTGAATTAACGTTTCATTATGCACCGTTGTTGGATTTTCCAGGGATTTAGACCCATCCGTGTAATTTGAAATTTCTTTCTCCGGTAATTCTGCCTCAGGGAACTCGTATCTTTCCTCCTCAGGAATCGGCAACCAATTCGGCGATGGGGTTGAGAAAGCCAACCAATTGAAATCCTCGATCAAGTCAAACCTTTGCAAAATTTTAACACTTTTAAAAAAATTCTGCTTGTGCATGATGCTCTGAATTAT
>JAQIXO010000805.1:0-15489 GCA_034700305.1 Protaphorura armata
GCCCTCAGATAAGTTATTGAGCCCTCTAAAAAAGTTTCATGTTGAGAATCGAAGATCAGTCGAAAAGGTTCCCTTGTAAGCCAAAATTACAACAAACAAGTATGCGTCTTTTCGCGAACACCCATATTTACGTTCTCCAGGCAAAAGCGCTTGACCATGCTAGCCTTACGGTGAATGTCAATTAAAGTGTGCATTTTTTTTAGAGAAATAAGAGAAAGTGTGAATTTTTATGTCAATAAAATTATGCAAATTGCTGTTCAATTAATTCACGATTTGCCCGAACTTTATGACACTGGCAGTTTTATTCAGTTTCTTCTCCACGTGGAGAACAATGACATTTCACCTTCATGTGACACATGAGACGGGTTCATATGTGCATCTTAGAAGAAACGAAAGAATTTTCTTTTTCTTATGATCGACCACATGCTCCTTCGTCTCTACAATCTGTATTTCTAAAAGATTTCCAAAAGCTGGAATGAGAAACTGCTGAACCTTGGAAACTAAGATTAAGGATTTACGCAGTCAGAAATGATCCGTTCGATCCTCCGGGGCGTGCTTTATAATATAAGCCTAGACTCCACTTCCAACTAAACTTTTTTTTGAAACCATAATATTTCTCATCTTAAGTAAATGTAAACGAGGTTTGACACTCACTCCAAACAAACTCTGTTCAATATACAATATATAGAACCTACAACCTACAATACAATAACAGTTAGTTCTTCACGTGTGTGTGTCTGTGTGTGTAGCATGCAATGATGCAATGTTTGCTCAAGATATTTCTCACCATGAAAAATTGACTTGCCTCCCATAATTCTTCTGTACTATGGCGTAGCTTACAGTTTAGTAAAATGTTCGGGGATATTTTTTAAAATGAAATAAATTTTCATTCCAGTATATACAAGAATTTTGAGATGCCAAACAATTATTTCAAAATAATTTGGGTAATTTCGACAATGTCAGGGTTATTCTCCTTAATTTGTTTTGAATGGAATGCAAGAAAATGCTCCAAAAATTTACGTAAAGCGTTCGGATGCACGTAGAAATTCTGAGTGTAATCTGGTTAGCTCTTCCTCTTCAAAAATCCCGAAAGTCGCTCATGATTACCAGAAATACTGGATAATTAGCGTACATTCTTGCATGAAATATTAAAAAAGAATAAGTTTCAACTGTTGGTGTATTAAAATTTATAACTTACAGTAGAAAAATATAAAAAATACTTTGAACTTTTGTCATTCGACACAATAGTACGTACATTCGCTGCGCTGTGTTGGAGTTGGAATTGGAACTCTATGCCAGTTTGCATATTTAATATTCTAATGTCCAAATGGAAAGCAAAGGTAAAGAACTGCTGCATATTCCTTAAGTTGAGGAATACAGGAGATTAATCGTTTAATAAATAAAAAAACAAGTTGAACAGGACAGAATAAGAATGAACGGAGAAAACATGTTTTCTCTGTAATAAATCGAGTAGAATTCTCCCATACTAAGAAGAAAGCTTAGGTACAGTACAAGGTATGACTTATTAATCCCCATTCTCCCTACCTCTCAGAATCCTACTCCTTTCCTAATGCTCATTCATACCGATTACATGTCCATTCCAGAAGAACTAACAAAATAGCATTATTTGTCCCTGAAGGGAAAAAATATATGTGCACAGGGTGGTGCATAACCCATTCAAATAACACACCAGATATTATAGAACACACCATTATAGATTGAATACCTCAATCTTTCCGGAAACCCCTGTTATGTAGTTGGAAGTTATAAATCAACCTGTACATGTATGTATGTAAATACACTTCAGATTTCAGAATTTGTTAGGAGCCAACCCATGTCGTTTGTTAACAAGTATGTAAGTACACACTGACTGGCTTTTGTTCATAACATCCCTAGCGATATTAATTAAAAATTTGACTGGAAAGGAACTTAAGTGCTCTAGTTCGTAATGTTTTTGACTTGAAGAGTTTAATTCCAGTCAAGTACACATACACATAGTGTGTAACGAAATAAACGTAATGTGTCTTATGTACATATTTTGAAATGATTTGCCGTTTCAAAATTAATTTCAACGTTATTAGATCCTCTAGGCATGAAATTTAATATGCAAGAATTCCGATGTTCCAGGAATCTTGGAAGGTACTGAAGATGACTGGCTGTGCAATATTTCAAAGCATTCCGAGTTTTTCAAAATAAACTCCTCTAGGCTTTAAGTTAACATGACGTCATGACACGACATATTGAATACTGAATAGACTACTCACTCATAACGAACAAAATTTCAAATAAATACCTACTAATTAATTACGCATTTACAATTTCATGTGCCAGCCATCGTAATGATTTTAGGGAAATTTTATTTATGTGAACTGGGAAAACATTTATGGGCTTTTATTATATTATGTATATGCTGGATTATTTTCTCGTCAAGGATGGCTCCGGATAGTGGGAAACAAACACATTTATTAAACTACAGGGTGAGCCAAAACCAACCGTCTTTTTGCCCTAATTTCCTCAATTTTAACTTCACCTAAAAAGTGAGATAGCTATTTTATTCGAAATTTAACTGCGCGTTTTTTGAGCCATGTCAGATTGCGCTGCGCGCTTCACCGCGCACGCTGTAGATAAAGAGGAGATTGCACTTGAAGTAGCGAGAACCCCCTTTGTGTTCTAATCACCTGATAATCACCACCCTGGCCAACTGGCCAAAAAGCTTTGGCGCCCAGGCGCGCCGAGTTACAGCGCGCGAGTAGCGCTATGTTGAAAACCCATTTCCGTTCGAATCAGGTGAAAATCAGCATGTTGGTAGATCTAGCAATTATGAACAATGTATGAATGGACCACTAAGCTCTAGCAATGGACCTGTCCTTGGTGTAACCCGCGGATTGATCTCAAACTTGGTGTGGTGGTCAACCCGACCTTGGTAACAACTAATATCCATATCCTGACGGTAGCCTTCCACATGCGCGCCGCGCAGCTGTGCGCGTATGTCCGCGCGCAGTTCCAAATTTCAAACTTCCAAATTTTAACATTACGAGAGATCGGCCGTGAGATAGGGCGACAACATTAGGGGTAACAGGGGGATGATGGGTGTGTAACGTGATGGATTTTTTAGAATTAAAAAAAATGAAAGCCTAATGTTGTCGCCCTATCTTACGCCCGATGTCTCGTAATGTTAAAATTTGGAACCGCGCACGAACATTCGCGCGCAGCTGCACAGCGCGCGCTGTGAAGCGCGCAGCGCAGTCGGACACGGCTCGAAAAACGCGCAGTTAAATTTAGAACAAAATAGCTATCTCACTTTTTAGGTGAAGTTAAAATTGAGGAAATTAGGGCAAAAAGACGGTTGGTTTTGGCTCACCCTGTATATAAAGATCGAATCATGTTTCTCTGGTACGAGCTAATGAATTCTTCAGCAAGTTTTACAGAACTTTCAATTTTATTTGTGCCGTCAGCGAAAAATTGAGTTTCTAAATGTACCGCAACAACTTTTCCAATTTGAAAAAGTTATGTTTCGTACTAGCGATACTTTAATGTTCTATTTTCGCGCTCATGTAAAGCCCTTCTTAACACTAGAATCGCTATTGCTCATGCACTGCAACCTACGGATCAAAAATTAGTAAATAGTTCAATATACATATATGAATCGATACTAAAGGTCTAATTTAATCCTACTCTGTTTCTTTATTTGTAGAATTTACACATTTGCCAATGAATACTACACACCCTTACTATGTTTATTCGGAGCCGTTGGAAATTGTCTCTCCATCTATGTATTTTTCACAACAGTGAGTCATCGGAGCTTGACCTCGTCATACTATCTATCAGCATTGGCCGCGAGTGACACAGGATTCCTCATAAATGTGTTCGTATTCTGGATGGCCACAGTCCATGGTATTGACATGATCACAACGAGTGTGAGTTGTCCAATCTTCATGTACTCTGGACAAGTCATCAGTTTTCTCTCAGTTTGGTTTGTGGTCGCATTCACTGTTGAAAGATTTTTTGCCGTGTGTTATCCACTCACTCGACCAACTGTTTGCACAGTGACGAGAGCCAGAAGAGTCATCACTGGGCTCAGTTTAGTGGCTGTGTCAGTATTTTCTTATGTACTTTTCATCGCTGAAGTCATCGAGGATACGAGTCATTTTCCAATGACCAATTCCAGTGAGTGTTTTAATGTGGACTTTGTGGGTGATGTACCAAGTCAGGACTCGAATGAGTCGTCAAGTATGGCCGCCGCTGTGATTGATCCAAATTGTAAGTTATGTTTGAATGCATTAGTTAAAAACAAGAAAAAGAATCTCGAGCATATGACCAGAACTAGCAGATGAATTAATTATTGTTTAGACAAATAAATCCTTGAAGCTCAGATTGTTCGGCCTTGTTTTGAACGAATACATACATAAGAATTAAGCCTGAAGAGTTTGAATGAGCTTACAAACTGACGTCAATCGTCATACTCTGTTATCTGGATTCAATTTGTCTCTATGAAATCTATTTTTATTCCTACGTTTTAACATGAATGACTAAATGAGATGCTGACCGGTGAAAGTCAAAGGCTTGGCACCTTGCGTGCATTGCATTCTCTACGTTACTCCTTCATAAACTGAAGATTTCGTTGTAGCCAAAATTAAGTCGTAATCTCTGTAGTTACGTTTAATGTTTGTTCAGATGTTGAATCGAGTGAGGCAGATGAGATAATGTTAAGTAAGCTGTGTAGTTACTAGTTACTGTTCTAATCAAAGAGTCAACAGAAGGAGCACGCGTTTGCGATTTTCATGGATGATTGAATTTAAAATTAGGACCGACGGTATAAATCAAACTCCTGTACTCCTGTATAGTCTTCCTGTATAAACTTCGAAGGCTAGAATCAGAATGTGAACGCTTCTGGACTTCTAATTCTCCAGATGCGTGTGTGAAATGTACGTTAATTTTATCTACACATGCCGGTCTGCTTGCTTAGGTTTGACATATACACATACACTAAATATATACGTAGTCCGGGATTGTACATTTTGGGTGATTTGCAAAGCATTTCTCTGTACCGAACGTAACATGTACACTACATAGTATAAACAGATTAAACAAATCCCATCAAAAATAAATTAAATGGGTAATTAAGCACTTTGAACAAAGTTGGATATTGATCGCGAGAGTGGGATTCCCAGGAATGGGTGACAAATATTTGTCTTGCGATTCACAGCATACATATGTGTACATGAGACCTCACAGATAAATTGGGTTTCGGTTTCGATGCTTAACGACTTTAAAATCTCACGAGGAAATTCTACGTCAAGAGAAAGTTCTAAAGCGTTGTTTTAAATAAATTTCCAAATATTTCGCCCATTATTTGTCAAATATAACGTTTACCAATTGCTCATCAATGGTAATTTGGCAGAAACCAGGTTAGGCATGGCAGATGATACGCATAGTTACAGAAGTGGCACTTAACGTCATTAGCGTCAAACCTTCAATAAAACGGAAGAGTGCTTCTCCCGAAATTCTTTGCATACGATTGTACGACCAGACCACCCCCTCTTTGATCTATTAAGGATCACTCAATTCAGTAGAAACAGCCCATTCATTGCCACAAAATTTAATCAAAAGGCCTACGCGTCTGTGAATGGAGAAGATTACCTAATTGGTCTCCCATTCTTTGTGCGGATCAATGCCCGAGTATTTCATTGCCACCAAACCTCTAATTGGTTTGCTGTGGAATTCAGTAGAAAATGTATTTAGAGCTAAATAGCTTATCTGGTTTCCAGAAATACTTGAGGATTCATTTCATTCAATGTCTCGGGCTTAATGTGATGAAGCCGTTGCCAACGAACTACTACTAGGGGCAAAATTCAGACAATATTCATGTTGGCTTTTTGAAAATTATGTGACATTAATAATTGAAATTTTTGCCATTAAATTTCAGACTCCCTTGAAGAAAAATCACACAATGATAGCCGGACAAGGGACATTCCAGACTGCTCTTTTGAACCATATTTTATTTGTTCAGTTCGGACGGAATATCACAAGGTGTCTCAAATTGCCAACTACGTGGACACTTTCTTCACATTCGTCCTTCCATTCTGTGTGATTAGTTTTTTAAATTTTCGCATTACACTCTGTGTTTGGAAACTAAAAGGACAGCGAGAGACAATCGTGGCTCTTTCAAAATTGAATAGATCTGGAGCACCCACGACAATGGGTTCTACAACAAAATCTCGTGTAGTTGTGAACGTAGTGAATGATGATGGAGCCGTTTTACCGAATAATACTCAATATCAGCAAAGAAATGGAACTCAACGTCGTGCTCAACAACGTGGCTCAGGATTTAGCTCAGTTTCAAGAAAAACGCGCTCTTCTCGTGCAACAACGTCGACAGCGCACTCTGCTGGGCGTGCGACTTGTACATCAGGTGAAGTCCGTGTCACTAAAACTCTTCTTCTCGTCTCAACAGTTTTCCTTGTATTCAATCTTCCGGCCCACGCGATTAGAGGTCTCATTTTCATCAAATCGGTAAGAAATGACCAAGCACTGCACATTTACAGTAAAACCTTCGTATATATTACAATTCAAACTACAATTCATGGTTGAACTTGTGTGATTAGGCATCACTTAGAAAATACACCCAGTACATGATCTTACAACGGGAAGCCGTGACCTGACCACCACCAGGTAAGGTACAGATGGTCAGGTCACGGCTTTCCCTTGTTAGATCACAAAGATTCCCAAGATCATATTATTGCGTTTGCATCGAATATCATAAATGTTATCATCCAACTCCTGTATATTGAACAACATGGTTTACTAATCCGGCAAATGCAATGGGTTTGAGTGGTAATGGTTAAGACGTTAAGAAAGACCGAAAGTTCAAATCTAGCGTTTAGTCCTCTACATCTTTTGGGAAAAGTTTTCAGAGTGGACTTTTTGAGATGAGAGTGTTCATAAATGAATAATTCTGAGGGCTTTGTGTTTACTTGCCCTGCCACAAGGAAACCCAACATAATATTTGCAGACTGAAGAGTAACACAGACTTCAAAGAGACACTTAAAATGCTGGTTGTCTCGCGTCTTAGATACCCCACGAGGAGTTCTTACCATAATTGGGCACAGGCTCTCTGCTTTTTAACCAAAGTATGTGTTTTTATGAACAACCCCTTCAAATAATATATAGTAATATTTAATTTAAAAAAAGGTACCCACAATTACACTCTAGTTTTAAGTTTTAGACACAAAAAAATCACATGCCTGGTCAAAATTGCAACGACTTCATTTTCTGTAAATTAATTCCACTATTTAATGAAAATTACAAGGTCGTCTATTTCATGTTATGCATATGGTTGACCCAAATGGAATTGGCCAAGTGGTAATGTTCTTGAACCACATCTAAAACCTTTTAACCCTTAGAAATCTTTTCCGTATCTTAAGTGGTCGTATTACAATGTACACATTCAAAATCTTGGAACAAATATTGTATAGCAGAGCAACGCCTTGAACGTAAATTAACTCATTCTCTTTATCCTCGAAAGTTGTTGAAGTTGTGCGTGCGTTGTGCCCGGTTTCCAGTCTTGCCTTAAGCAAACAAAAAGATCAACGATGGATTTAGGAATTCCAGATTCAGATTCATACATGTACAGAATTCCTCCCTTGTCTGTTCTTGGTGAAAGTGTGTATGTATCTATATTCTAATGTAAAATCTTCTCTTTCCAATGCAATGCATGTCCGCCCGCCTGCCAAGTGCCAAATTCGATTATTTCTATCCAGGTTGTCCCATCCCACATCTTTTTTCTTGTTTGTTTTCTTGTGCCAACTTTCTGTTTTGTGTCAGAGGTTCTGGACAGGAATGAATTCAGTCATGAGGAATGACGATGCCCGGGTTCGGGTTAAACGATCACACGATCACACGTACGTCTCCACATTTATCCAATAAAAATAAAATCCGCTTTTCTGTCACTCGAAGAACACAACGTAAGGTTTGAGTGGGTGAGCCAGAATATGGAATACAGCATAAGCATAATGACTCTTTTCACTTATTTTTCTTCAATGGAATCCACCCAGCTACTTTGAGTGAAAAGTAGTTTTCACTCTTTCCCTCCACCAATAGGTACATAATAAATCACTCCGTTTTGACTCATTCACGCCCAACACGCTCTAGTAAATCCATTTATTGTTCACATCAAATTTGCATACCGGCAGGAAAGTAGTGTTTAGAAAAATAACCCTTTTAAGTTAGGACGTATTGGATTTATACGACTGTCGCTTGCCGACAAGGGAAGTTAATTCGGTGCATACATAATTGCCTGGCAAAATTCAATAAATTATCATACAAAATATACAGAAAATTTTTAAGCCTCGTATCAGTGTAGAGAACATTTGCACTGTTGCACCCCATGCAATATTCTGAGAGTACGACGTGAAATTAATCCTAAATTTTATATACATACAAGACCTTGGCCAAAATTAGGTTAAATACACACACCTGGTTTATCTCCCTCGTAATCTGGTGTGAATATTTAAACATTACGCTACACACGAATTGTTCACCGTTTTTGTGCCAATAACTCAGGAGTATGCAACGCAATGTTTAAATCACACTCAGGGATGAATTCAAAGAAAGGTGTTTATTTTTTCATGCGCGTACGTATCTACCAAGAAATCTTTAAATACTTCCTTGTGATGAGAAATATCGCTCACGAGTTTTCCTTTTGGAATATGAATGTTATTCTATTGATCGTAATCGTAATCGTATCTCATATACCGAAAATAGGTCAGACAAATCCAAGTTGCAAAATCTATTGAAAAAATACACGTCTGCGATCAAATATACGTGGAACCAGATTTTTGTAAATTGTGGCTTAACGCTCTGGGTTGTCGTTTCAGCGCTGCTAAGATAAGCTCGCTGTATTTTAATTTTAACCTCTACGCGAAATAATCCAATTATTTCAAGATGAGTGTACCGTTTAATTTGAAAGGTACTCATTTGCAGTCTTCAATAACATTGAAATGTACTTTCGTAAAATTGAAGTAGAAAGTTCAATGTGTAAATGCTAAAATATCAGTAAGAATTTGCTACACAGCACAGTAGTATTTTGCAATAATGTATTCTGCCACTGACATCTCGAGAATACTTCACGACAGACACTGCATATATTTTGTTTCCATCATTCCTTCGTATTTACTCAAGCGAATTTGAGTATGACTGTTCAATTCAATTCAACAAATGTCAGTGTCAGTGCAGTCATGCAAATATTCAACGTCAAATCTAAATATTTGTACAAGTTGGAAGTTTCACGACGTATGCTCAAATTGTGATACTTCACGTCAAGATGTGAGAATACTCTGAGGTTACGATCACGCTCACGAGGTATACTCTTGGAATGGCAATGGATAGAGCGAATAGACAAAACGGGATAAAGAATTGAACAAATACGCCTTTTATTTCAAAAAAAAATTCAAAAAATTCAATTTAGAATTTTCCCGATGCAGTATGTAACTTATTGTTTTTTTAAAAAAAATTCAAACCAACCTGACAAATGAATTATATATTGTAATATTCCACCTTTTTCACTAGTTGGCTCATAATGGATCGGAACCAGATAACACTATCTTGCGTTTTCCTATAATGAAAATCCTTGCTTATTGCGAATTTCTGCATGTCATTGTACCGGGAAAAGGACGAAAGGTTATGAACCTTCCTGTGCAAATTCCAATAGTATTCTTTGCTACAGTGAAAGATTCAAATGCAATTCGAATTCGACAGCACTTTTCACTTCTGTTCGGTTTTTGTAACCAAATTGGTTTTTTCGACACGAGTTTATTTAACAGAACATCGACATGAGACACAAAGAAAATGTTAAGAGTTCAAAATGAACTGAAATGTTTTCATAATACCCAAACAATACAGAATTCTCGAAAAATGGTTCAGTCCGTGTAACAGTGGTACGTAGCTTAATATGTGTAAAACCCGTATTCGGCGTTTTATGTTATCTCAGAAAATAGAGTTATCTTATGAATCCGTTGGATTCGAATGGACAGGAGATGTACAAGTTCTTCATCACATGCGAAATCGATAACGCAAATTTTTGGCATACATTTTTCTCCCCATTTCTTTGACGTTTCTAGAAATAATGGCAATCGTATTTGACAACCTGTGTGTTAATTATATTATTCTTGGCCTTACAAAAGGAAGGCTAACGAAAGACGACAACGGGGCAATTTTTTTAGCAATCAGGAAGTGTTCTTACAGCTTTTTATTAAGAAATTTTCCACTCCCATCACATTTTGTAAATAACTTCCTTGAAATCCAAGAAATTCTACGACTGGAATTGAATTTATCAGACATCACAAAAGTTTCTCAATAGAGTGGTCTCATAGGACTTACCGTATCGTCTTGGCTTTTGACCTTCATCAAAATAGGTCCCAATCATAAAAAAGAAGTTGCCCAAAGTTTTAATGGATTTCTTGTTTTTACTTTTGATGTCCTTCCTGCATGAAAAGTACGATGGCTTCAGAGATTCCACAGAAAGTCGCGTACGAACAATAGACAGTGTTCAAAATTAAATTAGTTTCTTTTCTTGTATAAAATTTATACACAATACTGGAAAGGTCCTTAGTGTACAGGAATTCTAAAATAACAGAGAATATAATGCATTTTTTTACTTCATTATTGATCTTTAGTTAAATTGACAACCCGTGCAAATTGAAATTGAAAGTGGTTCAACTGAAATTCCATCATTGTCACTCGTCTTCAATTTGTTCCTTCCTGATAGTAGCAGTCGGACTAATTTTGTTTGGGATTTGATTAAAGCTCGTGTATATCGAAACTGTCAACCTAATGCATTCCTGCTGTATACGATGCAGATCAAAGGGAATCATTCTGTGGATGCTCATTCGATTAACTTCTAATCTTCAACCTTTCACCCAATTATTCCAGACAGGAACTGTACTGTATTCTGTACCGAAATCGAACTGTAGCCTGACTGAGTCTGAAGGCGAGGATTGGTGGTCCACACATGCTTTTCTATTATAATTGGTCATCTGACTCTGATTGAGTTTTTCATTAGCTTTCCAACCAACTTAGGATTATATATCGGTATTACCAGAGCAATGCCAACTTGAAATCAAGAGTTATTTAGGCTCTATGATTTGAGGTACTGAAATTTTTGTGTGTTATAATCTGTAGTATATAAACTCATTATATTTGTGCGGCATCTTATACAAGTTCAAACAATATATTGACTAATTTATTAAACAAATTGAGCATAAAATTGCGAAAATGTATTTTTTAATATCCAGATCATAAAAACATGCTATCATAATATCTAGGAATTATATATATCCTGATATTTGAGTTTGTCTTTTTTTTTAATTCCACAGACACTACTTAATCATCCGATTACGTGTGGTTGGGTCACAGCTCAACAATGGTCCAACATGTTATTCAACACAAACTTTGGAGTGAACTTTCTCTTGTACTGTGTGAGTGGGAGAAATTTTCGTAAGTCTCTGAGAAATATATTCTGTCCAAAGAATGAGATGGGAATGAGAGGGAAAAAACGAAGATTCTTGACAGCCAAACCATTCCTCAGATGTCCATACTCAAGTAAAAAGAGATCTAGAGATCATCATGGGCATGGGTGTGAAGGTCGAGGTGGAAGGCAGCTTTTGGGTGAACCTGAACCAATGTCTGACATTAACAACACAAGGAATCCATCAATCCATAGTACGACTGCTTTTGTCTCTAAAACCCAAGAGAGCTTTTTCCCCACTTGTCTCACTGAGGTTGAACAATATGGCTGAATTTCATGTAATGGAGTGACCACTACCTTTAATCACTTTATGTCATCCATTCACATTCACATGCGTCAGGCAATAGGTCAAATCCCATCCTTACATGTATTTTTGGTAAAATAACCCGCGCAGTTTCACGTTGCAGCTGGGAGAATACTAAATATTACAAACTTTCAACTAAAAAAATTCTAAAAATTGTTGAGATAGCATAGATACCCAATACTTAGAATAATTTTTATGTCGGGGGCGTGCTTGCTGAAAATCTCTGACCGTCCTTCTCTTTGGAAAAAAGAATTCGTGTAGTTTTTTTCGAATTCATGAATGAAATCAGTCTGGACATAACCTGAAGTGTACTGTCCTACTATATAGAAATATTTTTTGGGTTACAATTTTATTTACATTCTACATATCAGCCACACAGAACCCTTCCAGTATTCTTGAACGAATCTCGTGTGCATTTTGTATTTGACCCATTGTTTGATTTGACTTGGATTGCTCCCTGCAACATATATGTACATACACTTTCACCTGTTCAACGAAATGCATTGATTGATCTGTACCTAACTTCTTGTGCCGCACTCTTCTTCATATTTATAAAATATTTAGCTTTTGCTGGAACAATATTGCTGTTGTAACTCTGAATATATTTATTACTAACATTCTGCTTGTCGATTGCTGTTGTAATTAGGAGACTATACATAGAGTCATGGAATACCTTACGATTAGTCCATAATTAGCTTGTAGAATGGATTTTAAAATGCTTCTGAGAATGATCTGGTCTGTAGTCTCTACTAACAAAAATATAATTGGAGTTTACTAAATAAATTGAGTATTTAAATGAATATGCTGGCTTAGTGTTTCATCATTGTAGTTTAATTAGTAAATTAAGAGACGTGCTTCCGTGTAGCATCTAGCATCTGGAAGAGGAACTGCATGTTGGTATGATTTGGTGCATTGGTTCTTTATAAAGTCCAAATTTTGTTATAAATCCCAAACAGTCCATTATCAAAGATCATTGATATGCCTCAAGTTTTTCTGCTTGCAAATTCTGAAGCACTAGTGGACGTCCGTTTGTCTTAACCAGCATAGGTTCCCTATATCGTTTCCCTACGATAAATTGTGTAATGCAAGGCGAGGCCTGTCAAAGTTAACATCTTAACGATAATAACTTCATTTGGCCCTGGTTGGCGTTAACACATGTGCGAATAATGAGAAAAGTTTCATATATTTGGAGCATGAATTCCTTTACAAATTTTAAAACTTCGTTCATCCTGACAATTCAACTAGGCACCGGATATTAAAATAGGCTAAGTTCACAGTCATATGTACTTGTGTTCTCCGACAACTGAGTCGTAAATTAATTAACACCTCCTCTAGTTCATAATTATATACTTCGAGCGGAAATTAAAACAATCAACACCTGGAGCCTTTCGTATTAAGTGTAAACCGCTATAATAAATGCGATGCAAACGAGAGAAGTGTTGCCGAAATCCTTCCTTTCATTCAATCTATCTTTCAACTGCCTGCTGCTCTGCAACCTGCAAATAATGCCTGTTGCCTGTGCGTGGTCACAAAATCGCCTGATCTACTTTCTTAGCATCTATTCCTATGCTTTTTAATTTATTAATTGGATAACAAGCAAGAGCAAAAAAATTCTGTTATGAAGAAAGCTATAATTACACCTTGAGGCTACTAGTGGAAGTACAAGAGTTCACGTTGAATCCAGGAAGATCTGACAACGAAAATCTCTAAGACTCCCATGGTCCCTACATAGTCTGTGCATTATTTTTATTTGAAACCAAAGCAAGCGGTTATGCACTACACAACCTTGTAGGCACACAGTGAAAGTCGGAGAAAGATGCAGTGTTACTTTCACCCCTTAGGCTGAGTTATTTTTACATCAGTGAAAAGAAAGTATTTCTAATTGCATCGAATGTTAATTATAGTAAGCGAAGAGATATATAGGAGTTCCCGCCCCCCTCAAGCATTGCGGCAATTGTTAATTAAGGTGTATTTTTTAAACCCTGGTTTTAAAATCCTCATAAAGTAAAAGTATAATAGTATAAAGTGAAAGCCGGAGTGTACACTGTGTGGGTCGTCACCGCAAAATCTCGGTCAGCATATTTGCAATATTCAGTTCAAATTTTGATAAAACATTGTTCTAATGACATCATGAGGGAAAAAGTTTGAAATTATTTTTATCAAGATTATTGACACTCGAGACTTTCTTCCCCGTAATTTCCCACGCATTAATATTATCCTCTTGTGCCCACTACGAGAATAGTATTCTTTATCCACAGAATTTGAGTACTTGATACCAAAAATAATTAATTTTGCCCACTCCGCTGAACACCGATAATTGCTAACACCTAAAAGGCAAAATATGTATGTATTATTTGAGCCTCGTTGGTTTAATTTAGTCATAATTTTGAGGCTCATAAACGGAAATAACATATAGAAGATGCACTAATACCAAACCTCTTTTCGCTATAATGTTTAAGAAATAGACCAATATTTATTAATTAAAACTTTCCTAGGTGAGTGCGGTGAGAATGAGAAATGAAGACTTGGCTTGGCGGCTTGGATCTTAGCTGCAGTGAATGTGAACTTTCAACTCACCAAAACCGTCATAAATTGTAATTTCTGCCCACTCTCGTCCTCGCTGAGCTTAATATTTCAACTTTGGCTCGAGTTGAACTTGTCACCACTTAAGGCACCGCTACCTTACGAGCTACGACCACTGCACAGCTTGAGTCAACGGAACAGCTTTAACAAATTTTGGAATTGCGAACTAAACTAAACAAGCATTATGTTCTTTATAAAATATGCTTATTCAAATTTTTGAAGGAAATTGTATCAGTATTGTACAGTGCTTAAGATATTGAAAGAGCTAAAGTCTTTGTACCTGATCTATTTGTGTAATTGAGATAATTAACTACGAATTTCGCTTTATACATCGTTGAACATATTCGGAACAAGTAAAAATAACTTCATTCTACATTTTTAATAAAAAGAAAATATGATATTTGGACTCAAAGTTTTATAATCCTATTTTTGCTCGAATTATTTGGCTATTCAAGTCTGTGAATTTGGATTGACTGCTGGTATTTTTATATATGTTACAAATTCCTACGGATATTATGCTCTTGTTTTTTCTGTAGAGGAGTGAATACTATACTATAAACCACCCCTATAATGTTTTGATTTTAGAGTAACGGCCTGCCTAGTACTAGTGAACCTGTGTCCTGATTAATTCTACGTGACAGGAGTTTTCGCCTCTGAAACAATCACACAAATGTCAAATATGACTATGACGCATTTGAATTCCCTTCTGAGACAATTGGGACTAAAAGTTGTTGATTTGAAAGGCCAGAAAAACCAAGTAATCCTGATTTCACTGTAAATGCATGTACCCATACAACTTGTAACAAATTGGACAAGTAGACAAGTTTGGAATTTTATTGTAGGAATTGATGTTTAGAAAATCGAAAACTTTCACTCTTGTTTCAAATACATCAAGAAAATAACACAACCTCATTATATGTCATACCAATTTCTCCGTATGACGTAAGTTTCGGTCCAATTTGGTCCGGGGACTGCAGTTGGGTTTACAGGTCAAAAGTAATACAAAGTAAAAGATCAAAAATCGAACAAACAAAGAAAATAGTTCTCAAGTATAATATACAAAATTGCCGCCAACATA
>JAQIXO010000806.1:0-15487 GCA_034700305.1 Protaphorura armata
CCGGTTTCGAGAATTGGCCGGATCGGGATATTCGGTATCCGGCCACATGGCCGGATCCACTATCCGGTGCACCCCTAATTTGCATGCAATTGTTTTCCAGGATGGAATCCCGATCCGCCTCTCAGAATTTGGAATTGTTCACTCTCTACAGAGCCCATCAACTCATGCACAAAATAATGGACAATATAAATTTCGCTGTGGCACCAGGCTTTATCTTGTTTGGAGGTGCTGCTTATGTCATTGTCGTCGTGAGCGTCATCTTACTCTACAAAATTTTACACCCAGCTTTAGTACTATTTGCGGGTTGTGGGCTAACTTTCCTTACGTACACCTTCATCTTTGTACACAAGTTGGAAATAAATTATACGAACGCATCATCCGTGTTCAAGGAATCTGTTCATATCTCTCATTCTAAGAGAGGAAACATCAGTTGGCGATTCTTACTTTCTTGTCGCCCATTTTATTATCATATCGGACAATATGGATACGTTGATGAGCAATGGTTTCTAATGATAATTAATTCGGGGTTAGTGGCTGCCGTTATCAATTGTCTCTTGTATTTTAGGGAACTTGAATAACATTGACAACCACACTTTATGTATTCATAAAATATTCTCTGTATGAATTGACAACTATATTTATTGTTAAAACGTTATATAGGCGTGACAGTAGAAATTAAATAACTTAAATACTCTATTCATGTTCATATGTAGATTTACATACATCATTTGGATTTGTATCTGTATAATTAGTTCGGGGATAGTGGACGCCATTATCAATTGTCTTTTGTTTTTCAGGGAACTTGAACAACATTGACGACACACATTTTACACACTAAATATTCTCTGTATGAATTAACTACTACATTTACTGTTAAAATTTTGCCTAGGCGTGACAGTAGAAAACTTAAATACTCTATTCATATTCATATGTAGATTCACATATACAAATGTAAAGCAATAAAGTATATAAATCAATATTGAGTAACAACTCGATTACTTAAAAGAATCACTTCAGATTTGTCATACGTGACCCTGTGGTCAACGTTGAAAGGGGTAGGCTAATTTAGTATAAGCAGCTTATCTAAACCAGCATATAATGAAAGAAGTTAGGCAGTATTTGTATCTATTCTTCTTTAATTGCGTCTTTTTCGAGCGTAGGTTCCTAAGAACGCACTGAGAATAATAATTTGGCGGATCAAGGAACAGGCTCCGTGTGGATTCCTTTTTTATTTGACGTATCGCATTGTAGTCCAGCATACGTAATCTCGTAATCAAGATTGGCTCCATTGTCGGAAACTCACACTAAATTTCCTGTTGAACGATATACCAGAAAGTAAGGATAAAAATTTTTTTACAACGCTTCCATGCGTATTCACTTTTATTCCTTCACGAATTGTCTTGAACTTGGCATACGTAATCAAGAACCTTTGCTCCACCCGGCATTTTCGGTATCCGACTTTTGACTTCCGGTTCGGATATTTTATTAAACCAGGTCAACGTGGAGAGCTGCATTACCAAATATTAGCTAAACGTTTAGAAGTTTCTTTACCGCTTATTTATGTGGTACGCTCTATTCGTTTCAGGATTTACGTTTTATCATAAATACGACGACACATCATGGTTAGCATATCGTCCAACAATAATAGAAGCACTCAATGTTTTGCAATATATCTCGCACCATATTTTTTTTCGTTCTTTGCATGGTTACCGATGGCCGTTTTTTTATAAAAATCAACCGGTGAAACTTCGCTATATTTTACTTAAACAAGTCCCGCACCATATTTCTTCTGTTATTATCGTTGTTTTACCGCGTGTCGTCTTTAATAAAAATCAATTGAATCTCCATTATATTTTACTTCGCAAGTCTAACTCTTCTTCTATAACTAATTCAGTATCTATCCTGAGGAACGAAATCGCTATTTCGAAACGTTTGAATAAATAATTTTTTAATTATTCCGACGAGAACCAATTCTATAGATCCTCAATATTTCATCATCGTAGCATTGAACCATTGCATAAGGTATAAATTTTTGATTGAGGACTGTTCTAGAGCTTTGAACCTTTTTACATATTTTAGAGGCTTCGATGTATAAGTCCACATTTAAGTACAGTTTCACGTATATTACGCATGTATTTATTTATCGACTCGTGTGGAATTCCGTGTATATTCCTTTCTAAGAAGGTTTTTATTTTGTAATGGGAGCTACAAACATGAATAAATTACTTGTATACTGACAAACAGAGTGCGTCCAAATCACTGGGAAGACTCCTCTCCCGCTAGCTCATTTATTGCGTAATCCTAAAATGAATGTATATTCTGTCGACAGATATAATCATTTCTGAATATTTTATGACTGGAAACACGCGTGGCAGTTCAGCTTTGAAAAGTTTTCAATATTTTAGTCTCTATATATAACCTTGGCTAACCTTATACAAATTCAGTAAGCATATCGTAGGTATGGTCTGATACGTGAAATATATTCAGTCGGATTTGAAATCCAGGCGATCACTAACGTACAACTTAACTCTTTGTTCCCATATTAAACTCGCTAGAAAGTCCCCCAATCAAATCAGAATAGCACCTTTAGGGTCCTCGCTATGATTTCCAAACCACTCGCAAGAATTTTTGCAACCCTTTACTTTATTTTTACGTATTTCCTTTGGATATGCCCCGTGACTATTACAAAGTTCAAAGGTGTCTTTTATTTACTACCCATGAAAAACAGATCATTTCGTTACTGGTGTTTTCATTTTTTCATCAATCTCCACATACTCGACCGATTAGGAATAAGTGTGTGTCTAACTGGGTTAACGTTCGTCATTGATATGGAGACGTGGGAATTACTAGTCATGATTACAATGGTCGCTACGCAGTTGACAATTTCGATCTTATTGATCTACATAAAAATATATTGGAAAGATTACATATATTTTGTGGTCAACGTAATGTGTTTGAACTGGAAACTCTCAAGATTTTTTAAATTACCAGAATACGTTAAAAATGATGGTCTTGAAATGTACTACTATCTCCTCTGTGTGTTTAGTGGAATTTTCATATTTGTTACACCCTCTATCATAATTTTTTTCGTAACCCTTGACTCAAAAATATTGCGACTCACTTTTTACTTGTTACACATTTTTGTAACGAGAGAACTAGGCGAGGGTCTCTTTGTACTTGGAGGATCTTATATTATAATCACAGATGCCTTGTTTACTGTCTTGCTCTTTTTCTCGGTTGCTTATCCAAACATCATGACCAAATGGCTACGAATTCATACATGGTGAGTAGTATTTTAATAAAAGTTAAATGAATTTAGTATTGAACATAAGTGTCACGTGTGTACTTACATGCAATTGTTCTCAGGAATGAATCAAGGTCTGCCTCTCAGAATTTGGAATTGTTCACTCTCTACAGAGCACATCAACTCATGCACACCACAGGGGACAATTTACTTCATGCCGTAGCACCAACATTTCTCATGTTTGGAGGAACAGTTTTCGTCATTCTTTTTGTCAGCGTCATCTTACTCTACAATATTTTACATCCGGGTATACTACTGATTTTTGGTTGTGGGCTGTGCTTCTTGATGTGTTCCTTTAAGATTGGAAACAATTTGATAACAAATAATACGAACGCATCATCCGTCTTCAAACAATCTGTTCAGATCTCTCATACTAAGAGTGGAAAAATTAGTCGACGATTCTTACTTTCTTGTCGACCATTTTACTACCATATTGGACAATATGGATACGTCGATAGTCATTGGTTTTTAAGACTAGTTGATTCGGGGATAGTGGACGCCATTATCAATTGTCTCTTATATTTTAGGGAACTTTGAAAAGCCATTGACGGCAGCACTACTATATGTGTCGATATGGATAGGTAGATAGGTTCTGGTGACTTTTCTGATATTTCTGGATTTTACAGTATATCCTGTGGTACCAGAATTTTATTTATTATTTTCGTTGTCTCGTTACTGTCGGCCGTCTTTAATAAAAATCAATTAAATCAACCGGCGAAACTTGTGTGAAACAATTTATTTTATTTCATAAGTCTAAAACTGAATTCAGTCTTTCACTTATTTTCATTTTCACGTCACTTTGTGTCATTTTCACGTTAATTTTCACTTAAGGTAAAAAAAAATCGGTGTTCATACTTTCCCTAGTAACATTAAGAATTGGCCCAATGCAGGATAATGGTGGGCAGCGCCGGCAGAGTGAGAGATTAAGCCCAACACCGGCACAACAAGAACAGCAGACGGCCCAGTGATGGTAAAATTTGTTTGCCGACGTTGGCTACTATAGGTAGAGGAGAAGTAACTCAGAAGGATAAGCACGGCGCAGTGGCTGAGGGGTGAAGGAGTCGGCTTGCCTATAGGGTTGCTGGGATCGGGAGCTTGTGTATACTTTTTGTATTGCTAGAGCCGCCAACGCTGGCCCGACGTTGAGGCGCATGTTGGGCACCAACAACGGCCCAACCGTATGTGCGAGAGACGGCACGATGGCCAAAAAGTACCGTTTGCCGATCCAGTTGGACCGGCGTTGGCCAAGTAAAAAAATGTTACTAGGGTTACATCATTTTTAATTTTCTTCATTATCACGTCATTATTGAAAGTTGAGCCAGGGTCAACTTCAAAATGAAATGAAGGAGTATTAATGTCAAGTGACGATTTCCAAATCACGTCATTTTGACAAAAAAAGTGAGGTGACGTGAAATGAAATGAAAATCATTTCGCGAAATGATGTGAAAAACTAAATTCAGCTTCAACCTTCTTCTGTAACTTACGTAATTCAGTTTCTATGTCTATCGTGAGGAACAAAACCTCTAGAAAAGCTTGAATTTCAATATGTAATTCCGCTGAGAACCAATTCCATAGATCCTCAATATTTCATCATTGTAGATCGAAGCATTGTACCTTTGCATAAGGTATAAATTTTTGATTGTGGAATGTTCTAGACCTTTCAAACTTTTTACATATTTTAGAGGCTTCGGTGGATAAGTCCACGTAAGTACAGTTTCACATACTATGTATATTTATTTATTGACGAATTTATTGTGGAATTCCTTGTCTATTTTCTTTCTAAGAAGGTTTTTATGTTGCAATTGGCGCTCCAACCATGAATAAATTACTTGTCTGTTGACATATAGAGTGTGTCCAATTTTAAATGTAAAAAGTATTTAAGACCTTTTATTGACCTGTGTCATGTGTTGTAGGCCATATTTATAATTAGGCATTACAGACAATGCCGGCGATACAACGTCGGGTAGGCACTGCATAGTTAACAAGTGAACTAGTAGTTTGATGGCTGATGGGTTCATTCAATAGAGTAAATTTCGAATCACACAAAATTGGAGATGACGGGATCTTTCATTTGTATCATCAAATATACTGGGAGATTCTTTTCCCGCTAACATATTTTCTACTTCATTTATTAAGTGTTGCTTAAATGTATATTTTATCAAGAGCTAAAATCATTCCAGCATTTTAATGGCTGAGAACACGCGTGGCACTTCAACCTTGAATAAGTTTGCAATATTTAGTTTTCAATATAACTTTGGTATTTATTTTTATAAAAACTTTATCGACCAGGCTTAACTTAGGCATGGTCTGATCCATCAAATAAATTCAGTCGGATTTGAAAGCCAGGCGATCACTAACGTACAACTTATATTATAACACGAACTCTTTGTCTCCATATAAAATTACTTGCTAGAAAGTCCCCAATCAGAATAGTAGCTTTACGGTCCTCATTGCTATGATTTCCAAGGCACTCATCAGAATTTGTGTAATTCTTTACTTTATTTATTCATACATCCTTTGGATGTGTCCAGTGAAAATTACAAAGTTGAAGGGTGTTTCTAAGTTATTACCCATGAAAGACAAATCCTTTCGTTTCCGGTGTTTTCATTTATTTCTCACTTGTCACATACTCGGACGTTTAGGAATAAGTGTGGGGTTACTGGGGTGCATTTTACTCACGGATTTGGTGACGTGGGAATTACTTGTAATGATTTCTGTTGTCGGTATTCACCTCGCAATTTCCGTCGGACTGATTTACTTGAAAATATATTGGAAAGACTCAATGTATTTCGTGATCAACCTAATGAGTTTAAACCGGAGACTCTCAAGATTTTTTAAGAAACCAGAATATGTGAAAAAGGACGGTCTTGATTCGTACTACCATCTGGTCTGTGCCTTCAGTGCCGTTTTCATAATAGTGACGCCCTCAATGTTAATCTCCTTTCTCTCACTTGATTCAAAGATCTTGGGATTCACTCTTTACTTATTACAAATATTTGTAACGAGAGAACAAGGTGAAGCCCTGTTTGTACTCGGAGGATCTTATATTCTAATTACGGATGCGTTATTTGCTGTAGTAATCATGTTTTTGGTTGCTTATCCATATATCATGACCAAATGGTTACAAATTCATAGATGGTGAGTATTTTGTTTAATATCTTGAAAAGTTCTTCACTGCGCCCAGTGGCGTAACTAAGGGGTAAGGTAGGGGGAGGCAGGGGGAGGACGGCCTAACCAAGAAAGGTTATGGGGGCAACTAAAAATCGAAACCAAATAGAAGTGAAGTCCCGGTTTTCAATATTTTGTTCCAAGAAGTTTCCTTTTTAACATATTATGACCAAACACTACATTATTCAAAAATCATTCGGCCCTTCGGGCCGATTCCCGCTAGGTGTTTAACTATGATTCTTTTGAAGAATCCATAAACCGTTACCTCTCGACAGGCGACAGGTGAGTAAAACACTAATTAGGAATCAAGTCATCGTGATTTAGAAAAGAATATGACGTGAAAATCTAAACCCCGCATTCGGTTTGGATTGATTAGAGTTGCATTGGAGGTTCTAGAAGACACGGCGTAGATTTCTCAACTAGACGTTTTCTCCTCTCTACCGAACGGCTTGTAACTCTTATTCCATTTACCCTTTACCCCAGAATACGTGTGTATACTAGCGAACCCGTCGCTATTTTTATTGCCAAATGTAAGACATGCACAAGCGTGATCCTCAAAGGAAATTGCAAAATCCCTGGCCCTGCAATTGCGAACCCATTATTTCCGTCCGCCCAATCCTAGCGCCATCTCGTCAAGGAACTATTCGTCTCCTCGCGAGAGATGGCGCTGGTGTGCGGGTGCGCTGAGGAGTACAAAACCTTGTCTCAACCAATCAGAGCTTCGTTATAAAAATGACATGATATCACAATTGTACTCTTCTTGGGGATTCTCATGCAATCGATTTATCCGTCACTTTTGTTTTCAGGAATGAATCAATGTCTGCCTGCCAGAGTTTGGAATTGTTCAATCTCTACAGAGCCCACCAACTCATGCACCAAATATTGGACAATTTATTCTCTCTCGTGGGACCAAGCTTTGTCCTCTTTGCATGTGGAACTTACGTTATTCTATTTGTGAGCATCATCTTACTCTACAAAATTTTACATCCGGGTATAGTACTGACTATTGCTTGTGGGTTAATCATCCTAACACACGCTGCTATACTTGTACATAATTTGGCAACAAAACATATATGGGCGTCATCTGTCTTCAAAGAATCTGTTCAGATCACTCATACTAAGAGTGGGAAATTCAGACGACGATTCTTACTTTCTTGTCGACCGTTTTATTACCACGTTGGACAGTTCGGATATGTGGATAATCAATGGTTTCTAAATATACTTAATTCGGGGACAGTGGCTGCCATTATCAATTGTCTCTTATTTTTTAGGGAACTGGAACACCCTTGATATTAACACTCTGTGCATTCAAAATATTTTTTGTGTTGTGTTATTTTAATAAGTTGGCCTGGCAAAATAAAGATAATATGCTATACAAATAAATAATTTAAAAGCAATATTTATATCTAGATTGACATTCATAAACGTTTAGAAATAAAGCTGGTACGCGTAGCGTAGCAGTAAGTATTTAGTGCGAAAGACCGGCGTTCTGAGCTATACGTTTGTCATTTCATTGTCATGTTGGACCATACGGATTCATTGGTAATCGGGTTTAATGAATTCTGGATAGTTGACACCGTTATCAATTCTCATGATAATAGAAGATAAGGGGAAATTTGTGCTTGCCGTATTGGTATTTTTGGTTCATTTTCATAGGCTATTCTCAGCTCAGCAAATAGTGAACCGATAGCGATAGGCGAGTCTTAACAACAACGACAACTCGTTATATTTGTGACGTCAGAAAAATTAATTCTCAATTGGTCCGAACATAGATGGGCAAGATACAAGGGTAAGTATCTCGAAGATACTTGCCTCAAGATACAGAAAATATTTTTCAAGATACAAGATGAAGATACTTTTGGGCTTTTCACCAAGATACAAGATAAAGATACTATGCGCAAGATACTAGAATTCTCGGTTAAGATAAGATAAATGTATCTTCAAGATACTTTTTCAAGATGCATATGAAAATCAATATTTCTAATACATTTTCATGTTCCGACCATGAGAATGAGAACACAACTAATCATTTTACGTGTAGTTTAGTTTTTTAGTGTCTTCGAAATACTTAGCCTTGTCAGTATTAACTTTCATAATGAATTCTACGAATGTGTCGTATCTGCTTGGATTTTTACGCGATCGCCTAGCTTTCTGAGTAGGAAATCCTGAAGTTAGAGTTAGTTAAATCCCGATTCAATTGGGGTTCGCTCATTTCCATTACTTTTTCCAAAAGATTTGGGTTTGTCAGATCGATCTGGCTGGATTTAGGTTACGAACCTTTGACCCCCTGAACAACTTTTATGAATGTCACAAAAATGTTGGGCAACCCCTACCTACCAACTTCTCAAACGGTAACATTTACCGGGCTGTGACCTTCACAAAAATTTTAAGAGCCCAGGGGCCTCAACATATCCAAAATCCCCAAACCCATAAGGTGTTGCCGGTCTCCTTTGCATTAAATTGAAAAATTATCGGTTCCGGTACTTGCCCAGAAATTGAGAAGTATTGGAAGAAAATACAGCGTGTACTGTATTAATTTTAATTTGAGCCAAACCTGCAGCCAAATGTGAAAATGTTAATAATTATCAACATGTTAAACCTTAGATATGACATGTGAATGAAATGCAGTTTTGGAACTGCACGACTAGCGACTGCTGGTAGCTTGACGTTTCGGAATTCTCGGCATTTTTCTTGTTGTTAGCACTAGTCGCTAACGAAATTCATATTCCTAGCATCCGAAACCGCCCATTTTTTGAAAAGTATCTTGTATCTTGAACACCTCGAAAATGCCCAAATGATACAAGATAAAAGATACTTTTTTTGAAAATTCCAAAATACAATACTAGATAAAAATTGTATCTTAGATACGTATCTTAGATACTTGTATCTTGAAGATGGAAGTATCTTGCCCAAATATGGGTCCGAATGGAATGGATGATTTCATGGAGCTTGAATAAAGCATTTTTGATTGATTTCAATTCCACTAACAAGGACCTGACTCACCTGTCCCCTTATTGACACCTGACACCTTATTTTTTCTGGGTGCCTCGGGATGTCACGAGATGAGTAAATTCTTGTTCAAAATAAAACCTTGGGAAGACATACAACTTTAACGCCATAAACGCTCCGTTTATTTCAGCAGTCCAGTAATATGAAACGATACAGATACTGCGCACAAACACACTTGCAGATACTACGTTTTTAAAAAAAAATCGATACATTGTCTCTCTGAGTAATAGTCGGAATCATTAATGAATCCATGTGTTATGGTCACATAGACGTATAAATAAAAAATTCCCTATATAGACTGGTGGTATATGTAATGCTTAGCATAGGCATAGGCCCAAGTTTCTGAGATGGGGTGAAGGAAACAGTTTGGTCCGACGAGGTCATTGACCCGGCAACCAATTCAATTTCGCCAATTCAATCGTACGGTGGGGCACAAAAATGTCATAATTTCAGGATTCTCATAGAAACACCTGTTGAAACAAACAAATTATGACGTCATTTTGATCGCCAGACGGATCAGTCTCACCGGTTTCCTCCAGAATTCATTTGGTTGCTAATGGTTTAGTCAAAATTGCCCAAACTGTTTCCTTCACCCCATCTCAGAAATGGATCGACCAAGTATGGGCACTGCCTGTCTAGATGGTGTATTTTAATCCTATTCCTACGCCTATGTGTGGTCACAATCATATTTTCATAATTGCTTGGAATTGGATCCCACGGTAAATTTGGTAAACCGCGCAGGGCTAACCCTAAGGTTTACTACGGTGCGGTTAAATTTTTATTATTAACTGGTTAAATTTAGACATGTAATCTTCCTACTCGTGGATGAATTGATAAATATATAAAAGGACAAACATAAATTACTAAGCATGACACATTTTTAATAATTTTTAACTATCAATTTGACAACTTTTTAAAATAAATCTGAGTGAAAACCCTCCATTGTGGAGTTTCAATTTCCATTCTTCATAGAAAAAGTCAACAATTTGAGTTAAAATTTAATTCTTCACTGTCATCATTTCATCATTTTCAGTCTGGTCAATTTATGAACTCTCAAGAACCTTCCGAATATGGTTCTTAATTTTCTGAAGTTTCTCCGCTGTGTCCACGAGACCATCGCCACCCTATATAATTTAAGTAAAAAAAAAAAGTTAATATATTTTACGCCCTAAACTTTCTTGGCAGAGTAAACAACAATTTAATTTAATTGAGTGTTTTTTATTTACCTTCTTGGTGTGAATGAGAGTCATATCCTTCATTTCTTGACTTGGTCCATTCTGAACATACACGTCAAACTTCCCACTGGGAAGAACAATCAAAAGACTGGACTTTTCTCCCGTCTAAAATATCACAATGTAAAAATAAAATTTTTGGCTTTGAAACGTAGTGACATCAAAAACTTATGAGCCACCTCGTAATTGCAATCAATTAATAAACGTCTAAAAAATTGTATGTACAAATACTTATTTATAATTTGTGGTGCTTGAACTTACTATATTGAGTTTATTTGGGAACTCTTGTTCAAGGTCCTTGGCCAGGACCTTGAACTTTTCGTCGTACCCTCATCCGGAGCTGGAACAATCAAGAATACATAAATATATATCAAATTTTTTAAAATTAAGTCTATGTAAAAAAAAAACTAGTAAACTAGTACTAGTAAAAAACAAGAATTTCTCTAGAAAAAAACAAGAGTTTCTCTCCTAAATTAAGAAATTGGCCTTAAAAATCATTTCAATCAAAGAAAATTTTTTGTGATATTTTAAAAAAAAACATCTGAGTGAGTCAAAACAATTTAAGATTTTCTTTTAGTTTTTTTTAAAAGTGTATTAATTTTTAAACTTATTTGAAGTGCTCTAAAACGCAAAATATTTTTTTACATAGTATTATTTGTATATACCAGTAAACTACGTGGATTTTGAGTTTATTTGATCCTGAACTCATTTTTCCTTTCAAAATTATTGAAGACCGACAAGTGAAGTGAAAATAAATTTGAATAACCGAAATTTACTAAAGTATTGTACTTGTGTGTGTATTTGGCATATAACTGAGGAATAAACTCACCAGCTTTTACACTTATACATTCAAATTGACCTTGATTTACATAGCAAGCATGAGAACTACTACTCATCCAATATGCATACGTAGTACTATGTTAAACAATAAGAGAAGATAAAGTCATGTAATGTATTGTGAGTCGTACACTTACATTGCACATTACGTGAATGACTATGCGGTTTTCCCTCCAGCCGTGCCAACCTGTACTAACTGGAATAATATGCATAATTATGAGACTATGACCATTACTTGACTGACCAGTTATTTTTTTGTCAATTCTGATTCTGACTGTGACTGTACTGTAAGCTTGTGACTGAACACCTGGTTTAATCAGGACGATTCAACGCATGCGATATTTTACGCGATTCATTCATCTTATTACGTTATGGTCAAATAGTCACATGTTTCCGGATAAAACAACTAGACACTACATATACACACAAGATTCGACTGGCCTAATGAATTTTCGATTAGATTAGAATGCCTACGATGTAAAAATAATGTGGAATTATTCCAGATTTATTTGTGGATTCACATCACTTGAGTTTGCCCGAGAATAATAGAATATTTGGAATGATATTATATGGTTCTTAAATTCTTAAACGATTCAAAAGCTTATTGCTATCAAAAATTTCTTCTTGTTTTAATGGAAAAGACGAAATGGTTAAAAAATTATCGTACGGAAAAAAAATTAAAGGACGGATTTCCCAGGAAATGGCTTCAGTGAAAATTAATTCACTCCATTTTTTGAAAGGGGTGCTTTCTGTGGGATTCAGAGTATCAAGAGTAGGTATGAATATTATTATTACGGTGTGTAATCAATGTCAAACCATAACCTGCGTCTGAAGAACGAACGGTACATGCATGGTACACCATCCTTTTTTTCTGGTGGTTTAATTGGCATTTCGTCATCTCGTCAAAATTTTTGTGGTTAAATAGAAACTTTTTCAATTATGAATTTTAGAATTTTAGGTTGTATTACTTAACCCATAGAACGAAATTCAAAAATCTGCGGAGATAAATTCGTTGGCGAATCAATCAAGCAAAAATAAACATTGATTTAAAATTCACCCATGCAACGTGGTACAGTTTAATCCGTCTCTTGCATTTACATGGCACATTAACACACACACACATTATTGTGACTAATTTCTAATAATGATAATACGCATATTTTATAAAATCACAGCACTTCCATCCTTGACGAATTACAAAATATTTTTTTACACCGCATTAATCGAATTTATATATAAAAATAATGCTAATTCTTATCACATTTTCATACTCCACTCAAACTGGCTTGTGAATGACTCTCTTGTAATCCAAAACTAGGGATAGGTTCAGAATTTCTCATTGGAATGGTTTTACAACAACACACGTGATAGTGTCGAAATATTTTCATTAATTCTTTTCTAAATTTATTTCCGAGTGTAAAGTAAATGATAAATTTGATAGATGAATTAATAACGATTGGGAGATTTCCGAGTGTCTCAGACGTGATGCTTTTCCATCCAATTGTTGAAATGTAAAATACAACAAAAATACAATTGAGGGCATTCAGTACGAAGAAAACGGATGGGACGGTCAATAGCATCCGCGTCAGATTGTGTTCTTCCTCTTCGTCCACTGGGAGGATTTGCTGGCTGTACGGGTTGCGTTGATTCAGGTGCTGAAATTAATTTTAAAAAAATTAATTAAAAAAAATCATTAAAAAAAATTAATTAAAAAAATTAATTAAAAAAAAATTAACCGTACGTACCTTTTTCCAAATGAGAATATTAAACGCAAGGATGAAGAAAAATGGGACAATGTACATGGAAGTCGACCAAAGTAATTCTTCATAGTAAAGTAAATACGATTCATGTTCAATCAAAGTGATCTCTAGAAAATGCCCTTCCGCGTCCAGTGTTTCCACGATTTCATGCTCAAACCATCTTGGAATATTGATGAGGATTGCAAATATTGTGATCCCAATTAAGCAATTCCTAACACCTCGTAATGTTAAACTTCTGGATGGATAGCATTCCGTTAGAAATCTCTCCAGGGAGATAAGCATTGTTGCATAAACTGACGCACTATACGCTGTAGAATT
Organism: Protaphorura armata; assembly: GCA_034700305.1. Classification (NCBI taxonomy): domain Eukaryota; kingdom Metazoa; phylum Arthropoda; class Collembola; order Poduromorpha; family Onychiuridae; genus Protaphorura; species Protaphorura armata. Next base: position 13,629 of record JAQIXO010000806.1, read on the forward strand.
TTTAAAAAATAATCAAGACCAAAAATTTTAATTAATTAATTTACTAAATTAATTGAAATGACGAATTTTTTTTTGACCTTACCTGTTCGTTTCAGTGGATACACAAGACTGGTATAAAAATCAATGGCTGTGAGGTCATGGACAGGGAAATAATAATGAAAACTGTATGAAATCCCGTACAGAGCAATGAAGGTTAACAAATGAAAAGAGTCAAAAATTATGAGACCAATCAAAACCATACTGGATGAAGATCTCATGGATTTTTGAACAAAAACAATTGCACTCAACACATTTCCAAAAAGTCCAAGACAACATATTAAAATTGCAAACAATGAAATGTATGCTAAGAAATGGTCATTCAAAAAATAAAACATTTTTGATTGTTCACTTCACAGTTCACAGTTCACACGCCTTGGCGAATTGATTAGAAGTGGACGAGGTAGTCAGTTGGATTAATTGCAGGCAGACGGGGACGGGACGGTCAACGCAGTACTCTGTACTGTATTGTGGTGCATAGATTGAGATTAAAAAAATAAAAAAACCTAACCTTCCATTCAACCAACTTACAATTTACAATTACAATTTATGCAATCTTAAGGTACAGGGTGCCAAATGAACACGCATAGTACAGAAACGACAGATAATAATGGCATGAATATTTTCTTTAAGAGAACAGAAAGTTCATTTAATGAACACTGCCTTCCATTTGAAGGTTGCCTTAATACACAGTAGACAAGCCAATAAAAATTTTACAAAATGGGTATCTTGTTAAGTAATGTTAAGAAAAAATAGTTTATTAAAATTTATTATTGTTGTTGACGAATAGTTGTTTGTCATTTAGTTGAGTAGAGATGTTGGTGTAGGATTCGTCAAGAACATTTCAGTGCCGATAGGACAACCTCATCTCTTAATGCTGTTGGAAGTTGGAATTTCTTGGGAAACTCTTAAAAAAACCCGTTATAGTTCCACGGGCACCAATTATCAATCCAATTACTTCGACATGACTCAATAGATATTTTACTTGCTAGTCGGGAATCCAGGGGTTGTAAATCTCCTGTTTTTCGGCGTGTACATCCTCCATTTGTGTCTTTCCGTTTTCCATTCGAACAGTGGTGTCAATCTGGTATCCGTTCCTTGAGGCATTGTGAAATGCCACTATATCGACTCGGCGATTTGATCCTTCCTCAGCGGTGCAATGAATCTCTTCAAATACTGTATATCTCTTGTTCTTCAGCGCCTGCGCAATTAGTGTTCTGATTTTATTGTGTCGAGCATTCCGTTAAAGATCTCTATGCGGACAGGAGCCACAGACATGGGGGAGGGTTTCGGTCTCGCTACAGTACCTGCAACGGGTGCCATCCATTCTTCTACCTGGAAATCCACTTACACGGGCAACATTACAAACCAGTTTTACGCAATTTACCCATTCAGATGTAGACTAACTTTATCGTTCAGATATCCATTTATTTGCTGCTGGGCGTTCATCGAACAGGGTAATCCTCTTGCCTTTGGACGGATATTCAAACCATTTTCTGACTTCTTGAGTTCTGACGTGGAGATTAGTCGATTCCTCCAATCACAGTGGGAGGGATGTTTAATTTTGACAAGCATTCGCTCATCTCATGTTCTAGATTTCGTACGTGTGGGATATAAGTGTCCCGATGCCCAACTAACGTTCTGGGACTCATATGACCCCATTACCAAGCTCTATCACGAAATTGGTGAGTGTTCTCTCTGTTAAGGTCCAACTCTCCCGCCCGTGCGCCGCGGGCTCCCGCGTCGCGGTATTTCTAAGATTGTAAAAGTTCCAAACATTTTTCAAAAAAATCGCTTCTTCACGAACCCTTCTAATCAATAAT
>JAQIXO010000807.1:0-15483 GCA_034700305.1 Protaphorura armata
ACCCCGGGTATATGCCGCTGATAAATCATTTACGTTGTGGTCGACGGATCATAGTTTAGCGGTACGAGTCTACCGTTGCCGTCTCATGGGGTGATGAGGATCGATTCCTAGGCCTTAAAGATGGAGTTCTAGACAGCATATTATGGCGTCGATCACGCGTCTCTGTGTCTGTGGGCACGCGGTATTTGTCAGTTTCCATAGATGGGCAAGATACGGAAGGGTAAGTATCTCGAAAGATACTTGCCTCAAGATACAATTAAGATGAAGATACTTTTGCGTTTTTCACCAAGATACAAGATAAAGATACTATGCGCAAGATACTATTATTAAGAGTCAAGATATGATAAATGTATCTTGAAGATACATGGAAATCAGTATTTTTAAAATTGTTTTTACGTTCCGTTCATGAGAATGAGAACATGTCTAATGATTTTCCGAGTATGTTCTCAATGTTAAGCCTGCATCAGTAATAACTTTCACATTGAATTCTACTAAAATCTGTCAGACCTACTTGGATTTTTACTCGACTGACCAGCTTTCTGGTAATTCAAATTCCTGAACATGCAAGAGTTAGTTAATTCCGATCAAGTTTCGAGGGGCTCGTTTCCGGTACTTTTCCGAAAAGTTCAGTACCACTTCAACAGCACATGTCGACATGTATATTTCTAGCGGTCAAACGGTAACTCTTCCCGGGCTGCTGTGATCACAAAAATTGTTCAAAACACCAGATAAGGACTTTCAACACATCCTAAATCCGGCCTTTGCTCAATCCCATAAGCTGCTGCCGGTCTCCTTTTTTGCGTAAAATATTTATTTTGTAATTTTGAAAATTCTCGGTTCCGGTACGTACCCTTAAACTATTTAGAAAAGTAGTTGATGACAATCCTCCACTAATTATTTTTTCTTTTGGGCAAATCTGGCACTCGTGACAATATTTCCATTGTCTTCCATTTTGTGAATGAACCATGTAAAATGTTTCATCAGAAAATCTAGTATGGACTGTAGTTAATTTTAAATTTTAATTACCCAAACTCGCAGCCATCAGCCAAATATGCAATAATTCTAATTATTATCAAAATATTAAAACTCTGGCCTGCTGTTGTAGGAAAAATGTGTAATGAAATGTAGTCTGGAACTGTAAATTTGGCGTTTTGGAATTTTGGAACACAGCCTTTTACTCCTTATTGGCGCTGCCGAAATTTGTATTCATAGCGTCCCAAACAGTGCATTTTTTGAAAAGTATCTTGTATCTTGAACACCTCGAAAATGCCCAAAAGATACAAGATAAAAGATACTTTTCTTTAGAAACTCCAAGATACAAGATACTAGATAAAAATTGTATCTTGGATACGATCTTAGATACTTTGTATCTTGAAGATGGAAGTATCTTGCGAATCTTGCCCAACTATGATAGAGAGTATGTCCTAAAACACTCCTGATATTAATAAATTCCAGGCATTGCCCATACATGCAAAGGCTGCACTCACAGACCTGATCATGCAGATGAATAAGCCTAATATGAGGTGAGGATCCAACAGACAAAAGGTCAACGCCGCTATGGACCACCGACTGACCTTGTTGGACCTACACCTCCCAAAGGTATGAAATGAAAATGGAGTCAAACCTGTTCCAGGCGACCACAAGCAGTTCACAAAATAATAGTTGTTTGATTCTGGTTCCGACTATTGACTAAATTGAGAATTAATAAACCTTTTTTCTGGTATAGGGTGTGAGATTTTCGTGGGAAGAATCCCAAACACTGTATTCGAACTGGAGTTGGCCCCAATTTTTGAGAGAATCGGAAAAGTGTATGATATCAGGATGCTGATGAACTTTAGTGGACGCAACCGTGGATTTGGATACGTCAGATACTATAGCCCTGAGGAAGCGGACGATGCCGTTTTTATTTTGAACAATTATGAAATTCGTCAAAGTAAGTTTTATTTATAACATCATTTTTTTATTTTACGAAGCGGGTTTATGTTGTAGTTTCTCAATTTGTGTTGAAATTTAAATTCGAATCATTCTATAAAACAGACATCCATCTGGCAGTAACCAAATCTGTTGACAACTGTCGATTGTACATGAGCAACATTCCACACCAAACAAAAGAAGACGAAATCCTCAAGGAATTGTATCGTGGGTGTGGCTGGAATCATTCGTGTTATCGCGACTTCCGGTGATGAAGGATGCGGAGGAGTTGCCTTCATTGATTTTGAGAACCACGCGTATGTTCCTACAACTTACAATATATTTTTTTTAAAAATATCATTGAATTGTAAATTAATTAATTTGTGCATATTTGTAGTAAGGCAGCAATTGCTCGACGTTCTATGAATGATGATGGGGGAAATCCGTATTTGGAAAAACATCGTGAATGATGAATGGGCCTTACCTGAACCAGAAGTATGTCGGATTTATTTTATTAATTACTTCATAAAATTTACATTAACTTTGCATTAATAATTAATTTACATTTTGAAACCATAGACTGATATATTGTTCGTGAGAAATCTGGCTGACACGACGACTGGAAATCAGTTGATGGAATTATTCAACTTTGGAAACGCTGTCCGCCGTATTATCAAAATGGAGACCACCGCCTAGCTTCCATACTCCGGCTCATGCAGAACGATGACGATGAGATGTGCTCTTCTGGACAATTCGACCCTACATGGACATCGTATCGACGTATTGTCTATCCATGATGATGAGGAATTGATGGAGAAACGCTGACACCAACCAAAGATTCTCGGATCCGCATGACAGTATATGTAAAATTCCAGGATGTCAGCAACTCCTAGTGAAGGGCCAACAGTTTGCTACTCTTCCCGCTGGAGTCCCGGCTCCCTTGAAGAATGTAAACCCTTCTTACAAATTCCCGTCGTCCTTTTCCTTTACTTTCTTATCCTGGTTTTGAAAACGATCTGAAGTTTTTCGTGTTGCTTTGTCACGGACGCTTTTGTAACACATCTGATATCCTCAAATATCCTAATTAAAACATATTAACATGTATCGCTGTACCAAATATCAGAACCTTTGGCTTCCCTGGTGTTCTCCCATTCGTTCCCGGCATGATGTCAATGAGTCCCAATCCCAGTGGACAAACATACGAGAACCAAAATGGGACCGATGACGATGAGCCGGATAATTTGATCGATTTGGTGAATCGACGAGTTGAAGAGGTATATTTCTGAATGCCTTTGACTTTACCAGTTCAATCATGACTTATTTACAAGAAAAGAAACCATAACAGTATTTCAAATTAATTCTGGTATTTCTTTACTCCAACATAACAGTAGCACTAGCAAGGGTTCATTGGAGACTTGACATGCAAGGCCTGACCTGATGGACCTACCAGTGGACTCTGCAATTTCAACATAATAATCTTAATATTGTTTCTGTATCTTAGTAAATCACTGTCAATGCTACCTCTGTTGAAACTCCGTGTATCGGTATGTATTATTCAAAGCCATACTTTAAAGGTCCCTTCCATCGTAACATATTTTACGCAGTGGTCATTTATTGAATCTCTATTCACATTGTGTACCATATTTTTCTCTAAAGCAAAACAAACAGCTAGGATGTGTTAAATTCAGAAAAAATTAAACCCCACACTCCATTGGAGCGAAATATAAACTATGGGTTCAGTGGAACAATCTTCAGACTCGAAAGTTGATTTGCATGGTCATTTTATTATTCTGGACCTCAAGTTGCCAGGAATGTCATTGCTTTTGTGATTTTCTTCAATCGATGAAAGCAATATTATAGAAATTCAAACGAGAAAAAATTAGTCAACATAACAAGACCATTTGGTTCCTAATATTGGATTGAAGGAAGTTGTAAAACAAGCGGAAGTTTCTGCATTATATATAAACTCATGAAGATAAAATTGGCCAATTTGGAATTACAATACAATTTCCCTATTTATTACTTTCTTTTTAAAGAATGATTAATTGTAAAAAAAATCCAACTTGCAAAATGCACTAATGTACTAGTCTCTAACAGTTTTCCCTAAATTGAGATGTAAGTTTTATTTTAATAGGGATTGGGAAAATACTGTTCAGACGAGCCCAACATAACTGTACAATGTGTCAAGTCGTTGTCACAAAATATTAATGAAAAGTTGAACGGCGAACGACCAGCGACCGCAGCATTGTATAAGGGTAATTCATGAAGTGTAAGATTTTTGAGTTTACGCTACGATGCTGTTCCGAACGAGTTAACTGAAACTGAACTATCTGAATTTTCTTTTTACTACTTATGGGCTTCAGGCAAGACATGTAAAATATCTCAAATTGAGTGCAAATTTTGATTATAGTATATTTATATATTGGAATATATATTTTTTGTAGCATACGACATTTTGGGAGGATGCGCACTGAATTTTTTCTGATTTTTTTAGAGCAACTACCAAAAATTCTCATACGACATTTGAGCCACTGCCAAAAAATCTCATCTACGACATTTGTGCCACTACCAAAAAAGTTGACTTACGACGTTGACGAAATATTGTACAGAACGATATTACGTATACTAGTATCATTTTTAGAATAATTTTAAATTTTCAACATAATTTTAAATTGTAAAATTTTGGGTCTTTGTGGACGGTTAAAATACGTGACATTCGATTTATTCTGTTTGCTCTTTATGTACTGATCGATTTCCAACATAGACTTGGCTTTTTGTTATGAAATAAATGTTGCGAAATACAATAAAATAAAATAATACAACATGCAATTCAAATCGACACGAAAACATCAACTTCTTTCCCAAAAAAAATTTAAGATTTTAACACAAAATTATTTTGTGAATAATAAAACATATTATTTATATTTTATTTTCTCAATTTGTTTTTCAATTCTGTATAATATTTTTTACAATGTTTCCCGTTTCACTTCACACTCTGTTAGTTACATTTTACTCATCCTGTATAAATTAAATATGGATTAAGGAAGGAATAGGCTAAATAGATAGTAAAATTTTATAGCATATTGCACACTTTGCCATCGGTCCGCTCTGCTACTCCATTATCCACTCGACCATGGAATATGAATATGAATTATGTAAGAGATAGTGTTAATCAATTATTCAACCCGAATTCCAAAATCTTTGGAATATTTTTTGACTTGACTCGAATAATAATTCCTTCACTATTTAGTTCAAAACATTTAATTATCCCTTTGGCTTTGACTACATATGTTTTGCTGCTGCTGCGGCTCCTTCCGATTTACTATAGTGTGTCGTTGATGCGCCCTATAGACAACACAAAATTAATTAATTAAAAAATAATTTTTACTGTACCAGAGAAATTTAACACCAAAATTGCTTACATTTGTGGCAGTGTTTGGGAAAACGATTTCATCCTCTTCATCCGAATAATCAGTCTCAACCCGCCTCCTCTTTTGTTTAATCCCAGGCTCTTCATCATTATCATTATCATCGTCATCCCCATCCTCATCCTCACTGGAACCATTCGGCGTGCCTGGAGGACTCAATGCTTTCAATATCCTTCCCCTGGACTCATTCCACATATGACTAATTGTTCCATCCCTTCCAAAAAGTAAAAGGAAGGAATGAATGAATTCCCTTGACTTGTCTTCCCATTTATGAATGATGTCACTTTTCTTCTCATCCAAATTATCCAAAACTCTTTTCCCCGTCTCTTTCAGAGTTTGCATTTTATTTTGTAATTTAAATTTTTTCTCTTTAATGAAACTGACGTTGAGGTCTTTGGCACTGTAGCCTCGGGCTAAATTCCTTCTCACGTACATATCATAGTCTTTGACGATTCTTGCCACGATGTCAGACGTCGACACTCCTTCTGTACGTTTCGTTGGGACAAACATTCCAGCTTCTTTTAAAAAGGCATAGAGATCTTCACCAGACTCCGTAATGTACGGTTCTTCATCATGGGCAACAAAATCAATTTTATATTTTTCAATGAAACTCATGTCATAAGTCCATGGAGCATCACGAAGAACTTCATCCACGTATCGACAGTGTCGGACAGCTTCATAGCGCTCCGTGTCATTCATCACAGTTTTTCCTTTCTTTGAGTGTGTCATAGCATCACTACACACTAAAACATAAAATGGAAAAAAAATAGTCACGGTTAGCAAAGAAAAAAGATTTTTTAATTATTTCGGGTTAATATGTTTTTGGGAGTATTCTGGTTGTGTTTGTTTGTAGTACTTGTACTTACCCCCAACAATGAGGTAGATATTTGGGAATAAATTTTTGGCTTGCATGAGTTGTCTAGAATGTCCCTGATGAAAAAGATCGTATATTCCATCAGCGTAGATTCTGATTGGGCGGGGTGCTGAAAATAAGAAAACATGATACACTCGTTAGAAACAACATACAAAATATTTAGGGTTAGAAATATTCGCAATTTGATCTTTCGCAAAATGAATTATTGTCCATCATAAGTGTATTATTGACTTCATAATTTAGTCAGTCCACTACTCGCTAAATAATCATTTGGACATTGGGAGATAAATTTTTCATTACATTAACATTGAAAGGGAAAAAAGAAATGTAGGTCGTGCTCGTGCATCGTGGTTTTGTGGTTGCAAATACTCAATCAGAATGACCTCAATTGAATTTGACATTTACTTCTTGATTCGGCATACATTGACATTTTGCTTTCATGAAATGTACTACATATAGCATACGGTAGCCGATTTCTCTGTAATGATCATTAGGCCGAATTTGCAAGTGTGACGATAAAAATAAACTGGACAAGCGAGACTATGAATAACAAAAGAGGTGCAGTAGCAGAGGCCAAACTACAGTTAACGTTGTGAATTTGGAAAACGGTATCGTCATGATGTTGTGTACTTTACATGATGTACGTTAAAAATGTACGTTATAGATTAGAACTGGGGGTTAGCTTTCATGTGCAAATATGCCCAGCATTGAATAGAAATCGTATCGTACAAGATATGTACTTGTGCACAGAACCTGGAGTTTCTAATATTTTAAAATAACGTGTATATTTAATTATTTATATTTTCTAACCAGCATTATTTCTCGCCTGCTCCAACGTAATTTTGAGATCATAGTTCACACTATCTCTTTCCTTTCGAGCGTCATAGTCATCTGAGAATGGGGCAGGTTTGAAGAGTGTCTAAAAATTTAGAGAAAAAAGATAACACAATATTAACCATGTGGTTCACTTTCAAGAAAATAAATCTGGAAGATTAGTTAATACTTAATTAATTAGTGCAATGCAAATGCAACCAGCACCTCTCGAAACAAGTTTTTCGGGTAATTTGGGTAAATGTATCCAGACATGTTTGTTGGTTAGCACTTTTCACACGCACGCACAATTAAAAATTTAGTTTGTCAGTCAATTTATTTAAAAAAAAAATCTTGTGTAATTTTGAGTTGGACGGAAGAAGCCAAGTCAATGAATAGTGAAGTTGGGTTGATTAGGATTACAATCTCAGTTACCCCATTCATTAGACAAGACGTAAAAAATGTAAAGGAATAATTTGGTTGACAGGACAAAAATAAGAACTAGAAACTTCCCGACCGACAGTTCACAATCACAAATTACGATTAATTATAGTTATGACTGAGTCAGCCCAGCCAAACCCAACACCCAACCCAGTTAACTATTTAACTAAATCTTTCGTCCTTTCATTTTCTATTGGTGCAGGGTGACTCAAAAAAAGTTGGTCTCGTCTTCATTTTTCCCACAAAGTACTACCTGGAACCCAAAGGTTGTACCACCCTCTACGTGTACCCTGAGTATTTTATTCACTTAAAAAATTCCAATCAATTTATCCTTCCTTCTTACGTACGAAGTGCGAGTGAGTTGTACCAGGATTAACCTGTTTACACTGCATTACAATCTTACATTTTGTGGACTGACGACTAAACTCTACTAATGGAATTGCTTTTGTCATTGAACTTTAAGTGACGTGAATGGAACAACAAATGGAATTGAAATGCTAAAGTTCAGTCACAGCTAGTGAGCTAGTTTTCAATCATCCGTTATTTGTTGTCCTCCGTGAATAACCAATAATGGGGCGACTTAACTGGTCTTTATTTATTTATGTTGACACTGACAGGTCCATGTTATTCAATTTTATTTTGAGTGATGATGTGAATTGTGAAGAAATGCGACGAGGAAAGTCTCATGACGTGAAAGTATTCGTCCTTCCAAATTAAAAAATTGGCATACATACACTGTTTTTGTACGACAAATTTCGAATTCCGTCATGTTCGCCAAAAAAAATAGAAGTCAAAGTCAATAATCCAAGATTTAAAAAAGGAGAATAACTATGTGTGTTCACTAAATGATGTCTGAAATGAAATCATAAGGTCTGAACTTTGTAACCTTAGCATACTTTCACAAGTAAAAAGTATCACATGTATTAAATATCAAACGCACAATCTTAGGCATCCCTGAAATCATCGTGTCGTGACCTCCACCTTATAATGATAAAATATTTGACCTCTTATTTCTTCTCTGATCTTATCTAAGTGGATGCGACCGCTTTAGGTTTGGGTCTGAGGTCAGGCACACAGAAAATTTACGGATTGCCTTTGATTTCTTGTTAAAAAAAACTACAAGGTTTCTACAAATATTTTTTTGTATCACAAATTCCTCTAATCAAAAAATTAATTTTTTGTTTCAGATGTGACAAAAAAGCAGCCCATAACTCTCCCTCTTCAAGACTTCAAGATTGTATTGTGTTGACCCATATGAGAAACATGACGAGTTGACTGGCACTACTGGCTTGGGACTTGAGATGACATTTCTTATCAAACATTTTTGGGGAACTGACGAGACAGGAAAAAACCTAGTGTGTACTCACTGTCGCCTGTCGGAGCATTGGACTGACGGAATGGAAATTGATATTTGCAGTTTGCACCCTTGCCTTGATTAATTTATCTAGATTTGATTGCATGAAAGATGAATGGGGATGAATAATGACGATATGGGTTTGAGTGGGTGTGGTTCGATAGTCAGTTGTGTCATTTGTCGTATTAGATAAATTTAGATTATGGAGTGTCAAGTAACTAATTATTTACAACCCTTTCTATTTTCTAGAACTGGGGATATTCCTATGGGATTTTTCCTTGACTGACAGGAGTATAATTGTATAATCTACCGTTTGAATAATAAATAGAAAATTGTTTATCATTATCGCACCATTCATTTAGCTATGCAGTGGCGAAAGCAGCTCTCTCTCTCTCTCGTAGAATTCTTCACTCCAGAAGTGCCAAAATTATCGCACATATTAAAATATTTTGAAAGCTTTGCAGACAAAATACGGCGGCACAGTTCTAAGAATACTTCCAAGTGAAGCATTCCCGATTATCCTCATGTGTGTGTATTCTTTAAATCGAAGTCGAAAAACTTTAAAAAATCCTCAGCTAGAATCATAAACTAGAAGTCTAGTTCTTTTAGCTAATATTTAAGTATTTTTGAACATTTGGCATATTTCAGTTCATTATGTCATTAAGTTCATCAGCCAAATGACTGAATATATGAATGAAAAATTAGTATTCTGATTCTGACCCACCCACCCACCATACTAACGATAAAGTGCTTTAGAATTTAGATCAAACCGCACGTGGCGTATGTGTTGGAATCTGTCGACTGACAGTTAGATAATCGTTATATAATTATATGGTGTAAATTCCACACGCACGCATACATACTAATTATATCTCTCAGACTCACTCAATTCATTTAAATTCACCGATTTCTAAATTGACCTTTACTCTGACAATGAATATTTTATAATTCATTGTTAAATAATTTTTAAAAAAGGAAAACTGTCATTCAGTAAATGTTTGCCAAGACATGGTCAAATATTAACGTATATTTTTATTATTTTTCTTAGAGATTGGGTTACATGCAGCGATGCAGCATGCAGTACTGTGCTAACTTTGAATCAATACAAAATTTACAGTATGATAATCTCATTCAGCCAGTTGATGCAAAACTTTCACGGACAAAAGAAACTTTGGTTCATTTTAAATTAAGAAAAATCCTAGATTTAAACAAATACGTCTTTTCTGGCGGTTAGTTCTGTGTATACTTCCAATTCAATTGTTTAATTATAATTAACTGGTAACCTATTAACACGGGGCGGTTATCGTGTAAAATGTTATTTTGGATTTCAGCAAACGGTTTGACCTTACAGAGTCAATAGTTAGCGAGTGATAATTAGTAATTCGAAAAACTCAGCTAATTTAGTTTTTGGTCTAGGTCAAACTGTATTCTTCGTACAATTCATTAGCAATTTAACAAACTTTTTTTAAAAAAATGCTTTTAGAATTCGAAAAGAATTCACTTCTTTCAATCAAGCGAATGATCAACTAAATCTCAAAGCATTAGTAGAAAAATAAAATTCGATTCCTCCAACTATTCCAACTGAACATTGTAAACATTAATAATAAATGTAAACATAGAATTGTCATACGTCGTTGAGATCTAACTTTTATCTTTCTCTTCTCACAGACATGTAATAAAACTATTAAACTATACACATTTAAGAACTCTATTGAATTTCAATGGAATCATCATCAGGCATTTAAGAACATTCATTCATGCATGACTCAAGATATGATTGAAAAATATTTTTGAACACCAGTAACCGATTTTCATGTAGCAAATAAAATAAAATTGATAACCATGGTATGACCATGACCATGACTAGACCACAGTCTAGTTCTAGTTAATTTTAATGTTGTTCTTTTCTAAAAACAAAACGCAGTGCATTTCAAACTGAACTTGCTTTGTCAGAATTCTCAGAGTTACGATGAAAACTCTGACTGCTAAAAATGCCAAATTACGTAGTTAAAAATAAAGTTTGTCATCTATAATGACTAAAGAATTGGTCATTATGGTCATTGGTCTAATACCTCAATATAATATTTCTAATGTACCTTCAGTACTACATTCAAACTTACATTTTTCGGACCGGTAAATTACACTCCAAAACAATTTTGCACAAAAATACATTAAATTAAAACAAACATTATCTTTTTAATAGAATGCCTTGAAATTTTTTTTAAAAAAATTGAACCACTGCCTGTCCTTGCCCTGCCTGTCCATATGGCAGACAAAAACCTCTCTTTCACAACTTTTTCTCAATTAAACATTATATGGCAAAATAATTTTTACACTGTATGGCATGTTAGTTAACGTAGTAAGTAATGCTAACACTTACAATTCAAAAAATATAATTTAGCTCCATAATAAATTATTTTTAGAAATTAGTCAAATTAGTTCTAGTTGCAAATTCACAATCGCAACGTTCGCAAAATTAAATGTTTTTTTAAAAAAATCAAATCAAATCTCTTTAAATTCTCATCAAACCGTATATACTTACTAGTTTAGGTACATGACACTTTTCGACCCTGCGTTTTCCTCCCTATTCCATCATAATATCTCATTTTAAAAATTTCACGTACTTTTTAAAAAAAAATACAATAAAAAATATTTTAAAAAAACTGAGAAACCAACAACGACTTACATCAGGACGTGGTCGTTTCCTTGATTTTTTAATTTCCCCATTCTCCTGGGTTGAGGAACCGACGACAGCAGACATTCCAGTATCCAAAATTTTGAACAGAGGATTTCCAAAATTCCAATTTCCAAACTTGGAACACTTGGAAGTTGGAAGAGTGATGTGGATGAGTCTGATGTTTCCCGGAAAAGAAAGACACAGTCGAGCACATGCACATGCAATGCAATATGTTAATTTCCAACACACTACTCCAATGTTATGTAAAAAAAATCGGATGACAGAAAATTCCGTATGGTCTATGCCCGTGCGTGACGTACTCTCGTCAGGTGGCCCCAAAATACTCTCGTCCCATACAACGCGTCATACGGTGCCAGTCTGTGAAGAAAAAAACTGCTAAAAAAACTGATGACATCAAATTTTAGTGTTACAGCTACTGCTGAGTCAGCAGTGGCGTCGTCAGCATATATATTTCTTGGGAGAATGACAAGTAAGCTGGTTGGCGCCAGGAAGGCATGTACATGTACTTGGCCAGCTAGCCAATTTTTATACTCTGATTTTTTTTCATTTGATTGCTAACGTCGATTTTTAATAAGTAAGCGATGGAGGCGGTTCCTATGCTATGTTGTGGCACGCCATCACATAGTCCTGAGAATTTCAGGGTGTACGGCAGGTACACTTTTTGAGCATCTTTTCCGAATTAATTTTGAAAGACGCAATTTTATTTGTACCTGTTTTTGTCAAAAATTGTATAATTTTTTGACCCACTCAACTCACTTTTAGAAATTCTTCTACTAACGATAAGTTGAAATTGTAGTAAATTGATGTTAGAAAGCCATTTTGTTGAACAATAAAAATTAATCGCGTAACATTCGTAACGATAAATCGTCAGTATCGTCACAGCACGTTAATAATACAGGGTGGTTCATAAGTGATGATTCATAGGTAGCCGCAGTAGCCGGTAGCCTACCCGAATGATACATTTTACATGTGTTTCTCTTGCTGTATCACCAAGAGCAAGACTGATAATTTTATCATCTGTAAATCATTCATGATCCAGCTTTCTCAATTAAAATAACTTTCATCACCCGGTGATGAAATGAAACGATGTCTCAAAAAACAGCTAGACAAAAATATACCACGCATTTTCTTGAAATTCTTACTTTGCGCTTTGCCAGGAAAACCAATCGATAAGTATTGGAGATAATCAATAATCAAGTGTACTTTATTTACAAAAGTAAAAACTGCAACCGAGATACGGAAAATAGCAACTACTTTACTACACGAGATGATCACCTGAGAGTTAGAATGACATACTAAATTGTTTTTGAGGAAAAAGATTCAGACGTCTTGGTTATGAAAGAATTAAATAGAAATTATGACGGCAATCATTATTTATCCGTAAGCCCGGTGCGTGCATGGTGTTTTCTTTTTGCCCAAAGGAATTGTTGTGGTCATATTCCTGACTATCCTGACGAGTTTGCCTGGCCACACGGCTATGGTAAGAATACTACCCCAGGTTTCAAAAACTTTTGTGCATTTAGTGCTTCTCCGGCATTTTGACTGATTCATATATTACAAATAAAGTAAAATTGTGAAAATATTGTTTCTCTCTTTCTCTTCGATCATAATAGCCGGATCCGATAAAATGTCAGCCGTTCCTGTCCTAAATAATGTATTAGAAACCAGGGCTTCTAATTGCACAGTACAGGAGACAGGAATATGTTAAATTGTTGTTACTAAATTCTTTGAGTGGTAAAAATAAGTTGAATCTTAATTATTGTATCGTGATTTAAACCGGAATTTTATTCAAATCTCACCAAATAGTTATGAATGATATTCCTCAAAGAATGCGCTTTTGGTTAGGTATGCACACAATTTGGCTAAAAATTTAATTACGAAATAACCTTTAAATACACTATGGCATCACAGTACTCAAGATTTGAATGAACACGTCAACGTTACAACGAAACCGAAATAAGAAATAAGCACTCTAAAAACGAAACACCCAGAAGGTTAAACTGTTAAATCCAGACTGAAGAAAATCGATACAGTGCGCAGTTACCGAAACACCTGCAAAGCTACAACTTTTCAATAATTCAGTGAAGGCGGAATAGATTTGTAGGTTTCGATTATCGGCATGTTAAGAATTTAAAGTGCTTGAAACAAATTGATTTCCTTCCGAGAGGAAAATTTTACGACGGAACGGAAACTATCCAATGTTTGCTGTGCTGTGTTTCTGCAACTCGATTCCAATTCCCAATGCATCTGACAACTGACAAGGAAACTACTTTTAATTCACGTTTGTCTCCTGTTAAACCACACGACTTTTAAATAAAGTGGACAAACACATTGTATTCTTTTTTATCTAAACAAGATTCTTATTTCAAATAATTTGGCAGTAAAATAATACAATAAGAAAATTAATTAACATTAGAATAAAAGCTACCAAAAAAGGACTCAATGCGTTCAATATCCTTCCTCGAGATTCATTCCACATAATATGACTAATTGTTCCATCCCTTCCAAAGAGTAAAAGGAAGGAATGAATGAATTCCCTTGATTTGTCTTCCCATAATTTACGAATGATGTCAATTTTCTTCTCATCCAAATTATCCAAAACTCTTTTCCCTGTCTCTTTCAGTGTTTGCATTTTATTTTGTAATTTAAATTTTTTCTCTTTAATGAAACTGACGTTGAGGTCTTTGGCACTGTAGCCTCGGGCTAAATTCCTTCTCACGTACATATCATAGTCTTTGACGATTCTTGCCACGATGTCAGACGTCGACACTCCTTCTGTACGTTTCGTTGGGACAAACATTCCAGCTTCTTTTAAAAAGGCATAGAGATCTTCACCAGACTCCGTAATGTACGGTTCTTCATCATGGGCAACAAAATCAATTTTATATTTTTCAATGAAACTCATGTCATAAGTCCATGGAGCATCACGAAGAACTTCATCCACGTATCGACAGTGTCGGACAGCTTCATAGCTCTCCGTGTCATTCATCACAGTTTTCCCTTTCTTTGAGTGTGTCAGAGAATCACTACACACTGTAAAATAAAAAATAAAAAAATAGTCGGGTGTTTTTTTTTTAGTTTTTTTCATGAGTATTCTCAATGTGCTTGTACTTTAATTGTACTAACCCCCAACAATGAGGTAGATGTTTGGGAATAAATTTTTGGCTTGCATGAGTTGTCGAGAATGTCCTTGATGGAATAGATCGTAGATTCCATCAGCGTAAATTCTGATTGGACGGGGTCCTAAAAATAAATAAGAAAATATACATATATGAAACACTAACAAAAACATTTAGGCTGGGTTAGAAATACTTAATGACTTCATAATTTCGTCAGTCTACTTTCAACTACTCGCTAATTATCATTTGGACATTGGGCATTGTAAAATTGATTCCTGATTAACATTTAGAACGTATAATATTCAACACCAAAAATGTGATGTTTTCACCCATGAAGAAAGAAAAGTAGGTTGCGCTACTGCATCGTAGTTTCGTGGTCACAGATACTCAATTAGGATGACCTGAATTGAATCTGACATTTCGTTCTCAATTGAATACCCATTGACATGACATTTCACATCACTTTCATAAAATAAGTACGCTACGACGTTAGTGACACTTGATGGCAGAAACAGGGCTTTCTAATTGTGTCTAATTGTTTAAATTTTCTGACCAGTATTATTTCTCGCCTGCTCCAATGTAATTTTGAGATCATAATTCACACTATCTCTTTCCTTTCGAGCGTCATAGTCATCTGAGAATGAGGCAGGTTTGAAGAGTGTCTAAAAATTTGGAGTAAACAGACAACGCCATATTAACCATAATGTGGTGTCTCTCAAAAATTAAATCTGGAAGTTAATAATTAATTAATTATTGCAATGCAAATGCAACCAGCACCTCTCGAAACAAATTTTTCGGGTAATTCGGGTAAATATATCCAGACATGTTTGTTGGTTAACACTTTTCAC